>WNGS01121020.1:0-5000 GCA_020271785.1 Procambarus virginalis
GGCCTCTTCCTGTATTGATTCCATTTTTGTGTCTTTTGGTCTCTGGCCCTCTCGCAATTCCTATTGAACCAATCCTGTTTCCTAGTTCTGCATCTCTGTTTTGGTATAAATTTGTTTGTGCCTTTATCATATATTTCACAAAACTTGACATACATCTCATTCACTTCCTTGCCTAGCAACAAGTCTGTCCAATTATACTCACTAAAAAAATTTCTAAGGTTGCCATAATGTCCTCTCCTAAAGTCAGGTTTTTCAATTGCATCGACCAGCATATTTTCTTCCAGATTATAACGCATTGCATACTTTATCCCCAAAAAGACATGGTCACTTTTACCCAAGGGAGGAAGGTACTGAATGTCAAATATTTCTTCCTCCTTCCTGGTAAATATCAAATCTAGCATGGAGGGAACGTCCCCTTCCCTCATCCTCGTAGCTTGTTTAACATGTTGATACAAGAATGTTTCCAGGATGAGGTCTACAAATTTACAGGTCCAGAAATCTTCTGTTTTAGCTTCATATGCTTCCCAGCTTATGGATTTCAAGTTGAAGTCGCCGACTATCAACAGTCGTGAACTATCGTTATCCGCTCTCGCTATGATCTCTCATTATTGTTATAAGACCTTCTCGTTTACTATCTAGCTCCTCCTTTGACCATGTGCTGCTTAGCGGTGGACTATATGCATTTATGATCATTAGTTTATCATCCTCATGGCAGATCTCCATTGCTATTATGTCAACTTCTTGTGGATTGGCAGTCATTATTTCGTTCACCTTAGGTGTTCTTTCACCAGCACAGCAACGCCACCGCCTTTCCTAATTTTTCTGTCCCGTCTCCAAATTGAGTAGCCCCTTGGGAATATGACCTCATTTAAAATAACATCTTCAAGTTTTGTCTCCGTGAGTGCAACAATGTCTGGTGTCTGCAGCTGTATTACTCACTTAACTCCAGCATTTTGATCTTACTCCATCTATGTTGGTGCATGCAATCTTCAGGAACTTGTTCCCCCTCTTCTTATTTTTCACTCCCCCTTTCTCTAATGATTTTGTTGATTTGCCTTTATGTACCACTTTACTGGTCTGCCTACCCCTATCACTTTGTAGAAAAAAGAATTGATTTCTTCTTCATTCCTGCTCTCATTTAAACGTTTTGCCTCAGTGAGGTTCAGTTTCAGCTTCTCTATCTTTTTGAAAGATCTTGTCTTAACACCACGCTTTCTCATCCTCATCACTTTGTAATTTTTTAGCATTCCTTAGTACTTCTTCCATCTGTTTGGCACCATTTAGGTGTGTGTGTGTGTGTGTGTTGGCCCTGTCTTCAATTTTGTGTGACAACTTGAGATATGTCCATGGATGAGGATCCCGAATTAGAGGCGAGTACAATACAGTATTCGTGATAAGTCTCATTTGTGAGCTTTAAAAAGTTAATCACCCTGTTACAGCCTGCTTGAGCCTGTAACAAGGGGCCAGATTCACGAAAGCACTTACGCAAGCACTTACGAACCTGTACATCTTTTCTCAATCTTGGACGGCTTTGTTTCCAGTTATTAAACAGCTAATGAGCTCCGAAGCACCAGGAGGCTGTTTATAACAATAACAACAGTTGAATGGGAAGTTTTCATGCTTGTAAACTGTTTAATAAATGTAACCAAAGCCATCAAAGATTGTGGAAAGATGTACACATTTGTAAGTACTTGCGTAACTGCTTCGTGAATCTGGCCCCAGGTTCTTTCTGCATAATGTGCCTTAGAGCCTCCTCCTCTTCTATGATCCCACCCCAAGTCAATGGTAAGTTCTCAAGAATTGGCGGTAGCAAGTAATTGTGCAAGGAATAAAGGTGGTTAAACAAGGCACAATTACATCTTCAATATATTATCTATCAAAGTATAACTACACTTAAGTACACGGGGTTGCTTTCACCCAGGACAGCCAATGTATTATATCTGCAGTGTTCTTCAAATTCCGGCGAGTTCACTATCTTCAAGTATACGTTGTCTACGTTCAATGGCAATCACTGGCGAGTTCATCTTCCTCAACATGGGCCAGTCTACATACCGTGTCGTCACAATGTCCCCATTACCGCACATCTGCTCTCCAGAAACACACTTGCAGAGGGCTTCAGCAACACACTGACAGGGGTCACAAATAATCACTTCCAGCAGTCTCTAACACCCTAGTAAAAGTCTCTAGCAACACACTAGCAGCACTTATCAGCAGACGGCCACTACTGTTGTCTTGTAACTCCTCTTGGCCAAATCCCGGGTACTTCAGTCCATACAACACTGCCTAAGTACGACAGCCATCACACTGCTTACTACTGATGGTGGCCAGATGTCCTCACAGGAAACAAGATAGGAGTTCTGGACTGCCCAAGGTGAACTGATTTTTATAGTGCAATAAACTCTTCACATCACTTATGTGAACATAAGTCATTAGCCATATAGAAAGTATACAAGGAGAACATAGGATGGCAACTTTCACCGGGGAACTGTGATATGTAGTTGGATGCACAATCTAGATGGCATTGATACCGTTATGTCACTCACCAGAGGTCATCATCATCGACCTCACCTCCTGACTGAGGTATGAAACAGGAGCCCCTCAGACGCCACACCTCTGCCAACAGATAGCGTTGTCTTCATCTCACGTAATGCCTTGGAGTTGGAGTGTAGGTCCATAGATGGCAGTGAAATCACCACACCTCACTCCATAGAAATCGTTGATATCGTAACACACCCCCCTTGGCATCTAGGTGATGCATTTTCATCATAAAAAATTCAAATTTCATACAAAAAAATTTGCAACATAATTTGCATGTCTGGTAAAGGGAATAGTGTTATCAATATCTATGCATAGCATATTAATTAAAGAATTTTATATGCTAGTTCTTCTGTGAAGACTTATGATAAGGCAGTTTATTTGGTTCCTCTTTGAAATAGCCATCATTTACTGTAGATTTTTCTGGGGTGACAAAAACCTGTCATAGTTGTTTCCAAGATAAAATAGTTAAAAAAAGGTTTTGGTGCTGTGACTTGCATTCTCTCTCTAGTGTTCCCTTTGAAACTTGTGGGTACCATCATGTGTATTGGCACAAGACTGTGGGGTTAACTTCATGATGTCGACACAGTCAGTGTTCGGCATAGTAAGGTCACACTGCCCTGGAGGATATTTGCTTCTGTTACATGTTTGTGGGAAGAATGATTTTTAACGATAATCTGAAAGGTTTGAATTGTTTTGGTAGTTTTGTAGAAAGCATAAAAATTTGCTACCAGATCAGTCATTTGTGATGCCAGGGAAGGACTGAGAATGGCTTTTGAGTTTATGAATGAGCTGCTGCTGCTGGTAATTCTAGGTTAAACTGAATGTCCTCTAATGACTTCCTAACTCCTTAAATTACCATGTAAGCTTTTCATCTTCATAGGATCCCACCTTATAAACAACTGGGAGTGCCTCACCCCGCGTTCCCATCGTCCTGCGCTCGTTCGACCCATACACGTATCAACAAATGTCATATTCCAAGTAAAACGTCGTACACCAATTCATATTTGACGAATTTGACAGTGTATACAAAAAATTCATACTCTAGAGCAGTCGTATACCAAGCTACAACTATATATAAACATTTAATTTCACCATTTGATGTCCTACTCTGCACTCCGGTCCTACTGTGGTGGGTACTTCCCCCACGCTGGACGAATCCTGGTTGATACCTGGTTGATACCTGGTTGATGGGGTTCTGGGAGTTCTTCTACTCCCCAAGCCCGGCCCGAGGCCAGGCTCGACTTGTGAGAGTTTGATCCACCAGGCTGTTGCTTGGAGCGGCCCGCAGAGCCACATACCCACCACAGCCCGGCTGATCCGGGACTTCTCTTAGGAAACAGTCCAGTTTTCTCTTGAAGATGTCCACGGTTGTTCCGGCAATATTTCTTATAGTCGCTGGGAGGACGTTGAACAACCGCGGACCTCTGATGTTTATACAGTGTTCTCTGATTGTGCCTATGGCACCTCTGCTCTTCACTGGTTCAATCTTGCATTTTCTTCCATATCGTTCACTCCAGTACGTTGTTATTTTACTGTGTAGATTTGGGACCTGGCCCTCCAGTATTTTCCACGTGTATATTATTTGGTATCTCTCTCGTCTCCTTTCTAGAGAGTACATTTGGAGAGCTTTGAGACGATCCCAATAATTTAGGTGTTTTATCTCGTCTATGCGTGCCGTATATGTTCTCTGTATTCCCTCTATTTCAGCAATCTCTCCTGCTCTGAAGGGGGAAGTGAGTACTGAGCAGTATTCGAGACGGGACAACACAAGTGACTTGAAGAGTACAACCATTGTGATGGGATCCCTGGATTTGAAAGTTCTCGTAATCCATCACATCCAATCCAATCCAATCCATCGTAATCCATCCACACTGAAATTCGCCTCCGCCGGGCACCAAAGACTCTTCTCTCCTCACTCACTCACTCACTGACCTCAGGCGAGCGAGCATGTGTCACGCCTGCCTCCATAATGTCAAATCATCTCACTCATATCTTCTCACTATTTTCCTAAGCTCTCTAACCTACATCAACAAATGTCCTCTACAATCGCTGGGCACCCGATCAAACAATATCAAGCAATATATTACAGTATAATGAGCACTTACTGCAAAATGCTATTTGCAACGATGCATGTCCACATCGCCCCAAATATGGTGCTCAGCCAAGTCACGCACAATTCTTCTTTTACTGCCACTAAATGCTTCTTCCAGTCCCGACATGAGTGGAAGTCGCCTAACAGGTGCAACACAGGCACACGTGCTCAATTTATCCACTTAAAGAATTATCTCACAGTAGAGACCACACATGTACGACCGCCCAGTAAGTTTTAGGCTGCCCCTAATATCATTACCAGGATAACAGAAAAACATTGTACGTTATCCCCAGACAGCTTCCTCAAACGTTGAACACATAGCCTTTGCTCAAACTCTTCACCAAAAGCTATAACCGTCCTTCTTCACAGG
>WNGS01121020.1:10000-12283 GCA_020271785.1 Procambarus virginalis
GGAAGCATATGAAGCTAAAACAGAAGATTTTGGACCTGTAAATTTGTAGACCTCATCCTGGAAACATTCTTGTATCAACATGTTTAAACAAGCTACGAGGATGAGGGAAGGTGACGTTCCCTCCATGCTCGATTTGATATTTACCAGGAAGGAGGAAGAATATTTGACATTCAGTACCTTCCTCCCTTGGGTAAAAGTGACCATGTCTTTTTGGGGATAAAGTATGCAATGCGTTATAATCTGGAAGAAAATATGCTGGTCGATGCAATTGAAAAACCTGACTTTAGGAGAGGACATTATGGCAACCTTAGAAAATTTTTTAGGGAGTATAATTGGACAGACTTGTTGCTAGGCAAGGAAGTGAATGAGATGTATGTCAAGTTTTGTGAAATATATGATAAAGGCACAAAAAAATTTATACCAAAACAGAGAAGCAGAACAGGAAACAGGATTGGTTCGACAGAAAGTGCGAGAGGCCAGAGACCAAAAGACACAAAAATGGAATCAATACAGGAAGAGGCCAAACCCCCAATCATACCAGCGATACAAAGATGCGAGAACGACTACACGGCAGTGAGGAGAGAGGCAGAAAGAAATTTTGAAAAAGGGATTGCAGACAAATGTAAAACAGAACCAGGTCTATTCTATAAATTCATAAAACAACAAATTGCAGGTAAAGGATAATATTCAGAGGTTGAAAATGGGAAATAGATTCACGGAAAATGAAAAGGAAATGTGTGAAACATTAAACGAAAAGTTCCAAAGTGTGTTTGTACAAAATGAAATCTTCAGGAAACAGATACAATAAGAATTCCAGAGAACAACATAGAGCACATAGAGGTGTCTAGAGACGAAGTGGAAAAAATGCTCAAAGAGCTAAATAAGAACAAAGCAGTTGCGTCCAGATGGAGTTTCACCATGGGTTCTGAGAGAATGTGCACCTGAGCTCAGCATCCCTCTTCAACTGATCTTTCAGGCATCCCTGTTTACAGGAGTTGTAGCTGATGTGTGGAAAAAGGCTAACATAGTTCCAATTTACAAGAGTGGAAGCAGGGAAGACCCCCTTAATTATAGACCGGTATCATTGACAAGTGTAATAGTCAAAATATTGGAAAAAATAATTAAAACTAAATGGGTAGCACACCTAGAGAGAAATGATATAATATCAGACAGACAGTATGGTTTTCGATCTGGTAGATCCTGTGTATCGAATTTACTCAGTTTTATGATCGAGCAACAGAGATATTACAGGAAAGAGATGGTTGGGCTGACTGCATCTATCTGGACCTAAAAAAGGCTTTCGACAGAGTTCCACATAAGAGGTTGTTCTGGAAACTGGAAAATATTGGAGGAGTGACAGGTACGCTTCTAACATGGATGAAAAACTTTCTGACTGATAGAAAAATGAGGGCTGTGATCAGAGGCAATGTATCGGACTGGAGAAATGTCACAAGTGGAGTACCACAGGGTTCAGTTCTTGCACCAGTGATGTTTATTGTCTACATAAATGATCTACCAGTTGGTATACAGAATTATATGAACATGTTTGCTGATGATGCTAAGATAATAGGAAGGATAAGAAATTTAGATGATTGTCATGCCCTTCAAGAAGACCTGGATAAAATAAGTATATGGAGCACCACTTGGCAAATGGAATTTAATGTTATAAATGTCATGTTATGGAATGTGGAATAGGAGAACATAGCCCACACAACCTATATATTATGTGAGAAATCTTTAAAGAACTCTGATAAAGAAAGAGATCTAGGGGTGGTTCTAGATAGAAAACTATCACCTGAAGACCACATAAGAATATTGTGCAAGGAGCCTATGCTATGCTTTCTAACTTCAGAATTGCTTTTAAATACATGGATGGGGATATACTAAAGAAATGTTCATGACTTTTGTTAGGCCAAAGCTAGAATATGCAGCTGTTGTTTGGTGCCCATATCTTAAGAAGCACATCAACAAACTGGAAAAGGTGCAAAGACATGCTACTAAGTGGCTCCCAGAACTGAAGGGTAAGAGCTACGAGGAAAGTTAGAAGCATTAAATATGCCAAAACTAGAAGACAGAAGAAAAAGAGGTGAATGATCACTACATACAAAATAGTAACAGGAATTGATAAAATCGACAGGAAAGATTTCCTGAGACCTGGAGCTTCAAGAACAAGAGGTCATAGATAAAACTGGCTAAAACACAGATGCCGAAGAAATATAAGAAAATTCACTTTCGCAAACAGAGTGGTAGACGGTTGGAACAAGTTGGGGGGAAGGTGGTGGT
>WNGS01121022.1:0-13020 GCA_020271785.1 Procambarus virginalis
AAAAGGCTATCCTGCACCATTCTCAAGTAAATCATTCCCCCGCTATGGGAAAAGAGACTATGACGAACGTCCTCCTACGATGATTTTTGTGTTTGCTGGTGGTATTTGCACGCATTGCAGGAGGAAGAGGGTCATGTGGTACAATTCCTGTTATGCTTGGCACCCTGATAGTTAAGACCAACTGGTCTCATTTATTGTAGAGGTGTGCAAGTAAAATTACTAATGAAACATTAACTGTAAACCCCAATTTGGTGAAACAGTATTCTCCATGTATGTCTTCAGGTGAAGTTTGTGTGTTAAGGGAAAGTGGAAGCCGGTGGTTATTCTTCGTGATACATTTGCTTCCCAAACCTTAACTTCTGCTAGTATACTTTCTAATGTTGAAAAGAGAGACTACTGGAAAGTTTGTTGTTCTTCAGAGTGTTCAGGTGTCAAACTGTACCTCTGCATAGATGTACTTTAAGAGTCCCCATTGCTCCGAGTTTATGCACTGTTGGTGTTAGAACACAGTTGCCTATCCCAGTGTGTGGATGTTATATTGGGTATGATTCTGGCCATAAATCATTTGTGGTGAGAAGTGATCCCAGTTTGTTAAACAGCCAGTTGCAGATCATGTTGGTTTATTCTGCCTGTGCTGAAGTTAGTCTATGAATTCTTGGGGGGGAAACAATCTATTGTAGTAGATGGTTTGTCCATATCTACCTGTGCAGATGTCAGTACTATTATTAATCAGTTGTCAGTACTGATGCTACTCAAGTATTTGTGCCAGAAACCAGTCCCCCTTCAGTGGAGAAGTGGGATGTGGTTGTTCCAGATTCATGTGTGGCCAATCTAGTTGTTGAGAGTAAGCCTAGTACTATGACTCCGATTATTCCAATCAGTAGATGATTTGGGAAAGGATGTCCATGTACCATTGTCTTGCCCGCTCACTACGAAAGTTGTGCCAGGAGTTGAGAGAAACTTAAAAGCATGACTCTATTGTATCTAGCCAAGTGAATGGTTTAGGACAAGATGTCGGGTTGGCAGAAGTATTCCCGCTCACTCCAAGTTTAGAATCAGTTGACCAAGTAGGATCAGTTGTCGAGAGTAAGTCTGTTGTAGAGGCCCCGCCTCACCCTAGTCAAGGTGATAGTATAGGGGAGGTCAAACTACCTGTTACTTGCCCGCTCGCTTCAGATTCCTTTAATTTATGTGAATTGAGTAGAACTGACCCCAAGATTTCAGAGAGAAGCAAGGAGACAGTCTGTACTGATCCAAGTCTGGAGAGTGTGGGAAATCAGCCAGAGGATCAGTTCTGTCGAGTAGATGGAGACCTATTGAGCCTCCCTCTTCAGTTGTCTGTGAGGTTGTGACCCCGCTTGGTAAGGTTATTGATTGTGAGCAGACAGTACTCCAAGCAGCTCCAGATGTCATGGGAGGAAATTTTGGTAAATCATGTATAAGAAGGGTGGTAAAGTTTCATTTGGATCTAAGTTGCAGAGTTTTGGGGTGATTCTTATCCATGTGGAGTAATTATTTATCATTGTGTAAAATGAGTCAAGGTGTGTGTAGGATGTTTGTTGAATCTACTTTTATTCTGCAGGAGCCATTCTCTTGTGAAGTAATGGACTGTGGGACATCTTTGTCCAGCCTTGTGTTGAGCAGAGAGAGTTTACTCAAGTAGGTTGTGCATCCAGTTGTTCTGAGGAAGTGGTAAGTCATACTAGAGCAGTGTGTCGAATTTCAGATCCCACTTATTTTGATGTACGAGTAGTGAACAACATGTATGTTCCACTCAAGTGTGGTGTTGACTTTCAGAGTCATATGGTGGTGAAGGATTTAATCATACTTGGGAGCAGATGTTTGAAGCTCAGGTGTGTGTTTCAAGTTGGGGAATAAGGTTATCATACCTAGTGTTAATAATTGTGAAGGGTTACAGATTGTACTCGGGTGGTTCCCAGGTAATCTGCTGTGCATCTTCAAGAGATGAAACCTTAAACCTCTTGTTTGATTGTTTGTCACCAGAAGGAAATCACATGGGAAGTGAAATCCATGGTAAGGGTTGTGAAGGTTTCAGCATATTTTTGTTAGTTTTTTGGAAGACTAGAAGGTTTATGAAAGTGTGTGTTGTGTTCAAGTCCACCATCAGAGGGTGTGAACTTGTTTTTGGAGTTGTGATTGAGATATGGTGCCTAGGCATAAGCTTGTGTTATTTCGCTAATCGTCATGACCGAGTTATGAGGAAATTGACTTACGTGTTGCTTAAGGATCAATTGAGTCAGTTCGATCAGGTAGTCTTTGCACTTATCTTGGGTTGTGTTATTGGTTTAGGTCAAAGTTTTTGTAAGGTTGTTGGTTGTTATGTAGTGTGGTGGAAGAAGTTTTATATTGAAGTATATGTGTAAGGTTTAACACTAATTTCTCTAATTTTAGTATCCATTGGGCGAGAGTATGTGTTCCACAGAGGATCAAGTGTGATGGGAAGCAGATGTATTTATCAAGGCATACCCAGGAGAAGTCCCTAATCTACTTTACATCCAGTCAGCTTCAATTAAGCAGTTCAGCTCCAGAAAAAAGGAGTCATGGAAAATGGAGTCTGTCTTGGAAAATTTCACCATATAGAAAATGGATCATATGGAAATATGGGACTGATCTCTGAGAAATAATAGAAACAGATGGGGAGATAAGATGCCGAATTGACTGTGTGGAAACAGTTACATTATCTGACAGTTCTATTCATGCTAATACTAATGTTGTAAAGAGTGTGAAAATTGATCTGAAACTAAGTGATATAAATGAGATAGTACCCTGGAGAGATAAATTTGCATACTCCAGTGAAACATATGTAGTGTTCCTTATTCATAAGAAGTATGTAAATTTTGTATTTTCTTTTACTGTGTGAAATTTCGTTGCTTTGTACTTGATTTAGTTGAATTATTTTCATGTTGTAATTTTCATGTGATATTTCATGCAGTCAAAAAATGAAATCAACCTTCAGTTAATTTCATTTTTTCTTAGGGGCCGGGAGGAATGTTACGAATCTTGTTAGATTCTATCATTACTCTTGATTCTGTTATTACTGTATTATCTTATTCTCTAATTATTATAGCATCCAGTTGTATGATATGAGATTTTGTATATTATATATTATAGCATGCTGCAGTGTGCCTTATTTGCATTATATTGTATGAGGCTTTTGTGTTAGAATTTTCATGTTGGTTCCTGTGTCGGCGGTTGACCAGGTTGGGAATGTGACTAGCGTGGGAATGTGTTGTCAAGCGAGTGTTTATGATTTAACCTTGTTTTATTCTCAATATTGCTTGTCAATAAATTCTATTGTTAACAGAATGTCATTATGTACTGTTAAGATTAATAATGTCTTGATTATTAGTACTACAATTTATTATTAGAATTTCCACAATGTTATGTGGATAGTTAGTTGATATTATGGTGGACGCCGTCCTGGCAAAGCCAGCATTCCGGCAGTAGCGTGGAGGCGTTTGTCGAGAGGAGTCATGTATTAAGTTAAGTCATTGGTGTCTGTAATTTTTAGCTATTATTAGGCTAACTCTCTGGTTAGATGATTGTGTATATTCCCTTTTGTGTATTCATTTTCTGGTGATATTGCTCATGGCTCAATAAGGAGTTTCATTTATGATAATGCATGCTA
This sequence comes from Procambarus virginalis, assembly GCA_020271785.1. Lineage (NCBI taxonomy): Eukaryota > Metazoa > Arthropoda > Malacostraca > Decapoda > Cambaridae > Procambarus > Procambarus virginalis. Next base: position 3,650 of record WNGS01121022.1, read on the forward strand.
GAGAATATTTCTGGCTTTATTACGTACCATTTAAATGATATGTTTGTCCCCCTTAGGATAAATATATTGTTCCCCATTTTATGCAGTGAAGTGTCACTACCCCTTGACGATTGTTGGCAAGGCCGATTTAATATTATTTTTAACACTGCTGGGAGAAGAACCTTATTTAGTCTCAAGGGTGGAAACAATGATCATGTCCTCTCTAACTCTTCTGTCTCCCAGTGAGGTGAGGTTTAATTCCCGTAGTCTCTCCTCGTAGCTCATACCCCTCAGTTCGGGTATTAGTCTGGTGGCAAACCTTTGAACCTTTTCCAGTTTAGTTTTATGCTTGACTAGATATGAAATCCATGCTGGAGCCGCATACTCCAGGATTGGTCTGACATATGTGGTATACAAAGTTCTGATAGATTCCTTACACAGGTTTCTAAAGGCCGTCCTTATGTTAGCCAACCTGCTATATGCCGCTGAAGCTATCCTCTTGACATGAGCTTCAGGGGACAGATCTGGCATGATATCAACCCCAGGTTTTTCTCTCTCTCAGACTCTTGAATGATTTCATCTCCCAAATGATAGCTTGTATCTGGTCTCCTACTCCCTACACCTATCTTCATTACATTGCATTTGCTTGGGTTAAACTCTAACAGCCATTTGTTAAACCATTCCTGCAGCTTGTCTAGGTCTTCTTGAAGCCTCAAGCTATCCTCCTCTGTCTTAATCCTTCTCATAATTTTGGCGTCGTCAGCAAACATTGAGAGGAATGAGTCTATGCCCTCTTGGAGATCATTTACGTATACCAGAAACAGAATAGGTTCGAGTACAGAGCCCTGTGGGACTCCACTGGTGACTTCACGACAATCTGAAGTCTCACCTCTCACTGTAACTCTCTGCTTCCTATCGCTTAGGTACTCCCTTATGTACAGGAGCGCCCTACCAGTTACTCCTGCCTGTTTCTCCAGTTTAAAAATATGCAGGCCGCCCATCCTTCTCTTTCTTGCTTAATCTTCGTCACCTGGCCGTAGAATGCTATTAAGCCTGTAAGGCAAGATTTACCCTCCCTGAACCCATGTTGACGGGTTGTCATGAAGTCCCTTTTCTCCAGATGTGTTTCTAGGTGTTTTTTCACGATCTTCTCCATCACCTTGCGTGGTATACTAGTTAAGGACACTGGCCTATAGTTCAGTGCCTCTTGTCTGTCACCCTTTTTTGTATATTGGGACTACATTAGCAGTCTTCTATATTTCTGGTAGGTCTCCTCTTTCCAGTGACCTACTATACACTATGGAGAGTGGCAAGCAGAGCACTCTTGCACACTCTTTCAATACCCATGATGAGATTCCATCCGGGCCAACAACCTTTCTCACGTCCAGATCCAACAGGTGCCTCTTAACCTCATTTCTAGCAATTTTGAAGACTTCCAATGTCGCTTGGTTTATTGCCACCTCTCCTAGCACAGTGACCTCTCCTCATTCTATTGTGAAGATGTACTTGAACCTCTTATTGAGTTCCTCACACACCTCTTTGTCATTTTCTCTGTACCTGTCCTCACCCGTTCTAAGTTTCGTCACCTATTCCTTCACTGTTGTTTACCTCCTGACGTGACGGTGTAGTAGCTTTGGTTCGGTCTTGGCTTTATTAGCTATATAATTTTCATACTTTTTCTCAGCTTCTCTTTTCCCTCGAACATACTCGTTCCTGGTTCTCTGGAATCTCTCTCTACTGTCTGGTGTTCTGTTATTTCGGAAGTTCCTCCACGCCCTTTTGTTCAGTTCCTTTGCTTTCAAAAATACCCTATTAAAGCATGGATTCTTCTTTTGCCTCTCGGGCCGGGATAAACCTGTTTACTGCCTCCTGACACTTTTGGGTGACATAGTCCATCATGTCTTGTACGGACTTAGTTGTAAGTTTTGTGTCCCATGGTATATCCCCTAGGAATTTTCTCATCTCATAATTTCCCTTTCGGTAGGCCACTCCTTTGATTTGTTTCCCAGTTCTCTTTTAGGGGGGATTATTCCTAGCTCTTCCAGGTACTCAAAGATCAATAAACTGTGATCACTCATTCCCAAGCAGGCTTCCAACTTAATGTCCCTTATATCCGACTCATTTAGGGTAAATTACCTTTGTGTGTGTGTATGTGTGTTTGTGGCTGATCACACACACTGATCAGGGATCAGTGTGTGTGATCAGGTATATATATATATATATATATATATATATATATATATATATATATATATATATATATATATATATATATATATATATATATATATATATATATATATATATATTGTCGGGGTTTCATGGTTCTCGTTAGTGAAGGGTTAAAGCAAAGGTAGACTGGATCTCCTTTCCAGGTGGTTGCTCCGACAATAACCCTTACTCACCGTCGTTCGGCGGGTCTTCCCTCGATCCTCTAGGCTCCACTGCTCGCCTCGGAGAGTACCCCAGTCGGTCTCACAACCGGCCTTTAAATTGCAAGATGAGTGGGGGCACAGATCGTTTCCTCAATCTGTGGCCCACCCCGACACCGAACTCTTACACAGCCTTCAAGGTCGCCAACTGGTTTTCAGGTGTCCAGTAACACTGCAGTGGTCAGGTGTAATTGTGGCAAGAGCAAATTCCAGTAATATGGTATCAGGCAGGTCACTCTGCTTTACATCATTACACGGTCACAAGATAAATGGAGGGGATGATATCAAACACCAAAGAGTTTTGGTATTTTACTTAAAAGACAACGAGAAATATATATGCATCAACGTATTAGGAATAATATATGACCACTGCTCACTTCATAGCAGAATAATCTGGAGCGCACCGATATGATAACATCCGGCAGTGCCACGCGTCACCTGTCAGATGTCAGCTGACCGGGACCCTCGCGATCGTGGGAACAGACTAGTACTCGTTTTCTAATTCTGTCACGATCCCCGTTTATTTAACTTTTTCCAAAACACTATTCAACATTCACATGGCTTACTTATGATTTCACTGGCCTCACGATCAACATCTTATTCACAATACTCTCACAGTGGCTTTTCACCGTACCAAAAGATTACTCTATTCTTAATAATATTTACTGTGAATGCACTCGCTTGATCACTGAACTTTTCTTTATATCTATACTTTCTCTCACAGAGATATCACTGGCAATCACTTCACGTATATGATATTATTCAGTACACAGGCATGTCATATATAAATCAGTAATCAAATTATAGGCATATATATATATATATATATATATATATATATATATATATATATATATATATATATATATATATATATATATATATATAAAAGTTTGTGAGGGTACCACCTCTGGTGCCAATGTGGGGACCCATAGCCTCGGAGAAGAAAATAAAACGTATTCAGAGGAGACCTTGTGGTTTCTCACTGAACACTAATATTTTCTTCTCCTACCACCCCCATTCTTTTGTATGTACACATATGTATTTGCTTTATTTGAACTGTGTTACAAAAAAGGAGTTACATATAGGTTACAAAGATGGTTATCATAGGTTGTCGAGTTCCTCCAGCTCCTCAGATGGCGGGCAGGAACCCTGGATGCAGTGCGCATTTCCCCTCTGTATCGCCACGCTGAGGCGCTGGAAAAGAAAGCTGGCAGCTCTAGGGTCCCTTGTTGTTTCAATGAGCCTAGAACCCAGTTCCTTCAAAAAACTGGTAGCACTTTTACCCCAGGCGCCGAGTGTCTCAGAAGCAATGGGGACAAAATTGTAGTGGTGATCAAGTTCTCTATACTTACGGGATTTGGCTGCTTCCCTGTGGGTGGCAGCGCCACCTGGTTGTGCAACACTGAGGTCAATGTAGGTGTTAGCCAGGGTTGATACGCACGTGTAGTCCCATACCAACTGCTTGCCATTCTTCCAGGGGTTCACTGTGATACCATCCGGGCGACCAATAAGAGCATCAGAGTTACGGGGCGTTAGGTAACGAGGCTCTCTCTCGGCTGGGCATCCAGCTGTGGTGAGGCTCCTCTTGATGATGTCGTTAACTTCACTGTGCCTCGAGTGCCATCCTCCCGTGCTTTGGCAGAGTAGGCCATGGTGGCCGTACCTGTCAGCCACCACCTCGCCGCAAATACACCTATATCTGGTGTGGATTGGGGCAGCAAGGCAGAGGGCCACAGCAATTCGGAGGGCGTGTGGTGTGAGACGCGTGCCAGTTGCCGACATTGGGGTTGCTAACAGGAAATCCCCTGCATGAGGGGCTGCTACTGCTGTGAGGCGAGCAATGTCGTGCTGTGTTGATGCAGCACCCAGGCACTCTGCAGCAACTTTGTCTACAATGGGGCCATCCCAGCTGGATTGCCTGTGGGCTTTTGGGGATGGTGGTTGAGGTGATGGGCCTGCACGAGAGGCCCACTCTGTGGCACAGCGTGTAATTGGGATCATGTACACCTGCCAGCTGATGTAAGTGGGCAGGTAGAATTTCCTTCACAAGGTCGTCGGATGCTGATAAGGAGGACAGGAAGGCTGGAACAGCGATTTGCGTTGCTGTTCGAACTCCGAGGCCCCCAAGTCTTACGGGAAGAGAGGCTTGTTTCCACTGCAGGTCATCAAAAGAGAGGTTAAGGGCTTTTTCTAGCATTGATTTCAGTAACCGGTCATACTCACTTAGTTTTTGGCTACTGTAAGATGGTGAACACCTCAGAAAGTAGGTTAACCTGGGGAGGGACAGACATCTGGTGATGAGGTAGAGTGCATCATGAGCATCATATATATATATATATATATATATATATATATATATATATATATATATATATATATATATATATATATATATATATATATATATATATATATATATATAAATCATGAAGATCAATACACAGGCATTTATATCAATAGATCATAGAGATCAATCCACAGGCATTTATATCAATAGATTATAGAGATCAACACACCAATATCTGGTTTACTACCAATATATATAATAATAATACTCACTGGAAATTAATAATAGTCACAGCAAATTCTTTGATGAATCCAGGTGCTTGCACACACCCGCACATAGATATATATGTAAACTGATACTGTGAGCGCTCTGGGTAGGCTCATCACACACTGTGCTCTCTCTGTGACTTAAACTCAGGTGAGACTTGCTCACGACATATAAAATATTCTGACAAGAATATATTAGCTAACTAAAGGGGAAATGGGAGGGTAACTGTAAACACCTACTTCACCTATCCTAGGACGACAGTTGGGTTGTAGCTCCTGGTCCAGGCTCTCGCCTCGTTCACCATCCAGAAACACAAGCCCACGCCTTAGGATGTCGCGTCTCGCCGCTTCTGTACACTGCAGGTCCGTGCTCCTTCCTCTACAGTACGTCGCAGGGTTGAAGTCGGTCTCCTGGCCGTCAACTTTCCTCCCAACTACGGCAGCCAGCCTACGTCTCGGCGGTCGTCGCACGTTTCCCAATTAGTTCTTGTCACTGTACTCCCAGAGGAACTGCCTCTCACCACCACGAAGTCACTGTGAAGTTATCAGCCATCCCAGACGATACTGCTTAAGCTCCACACGCACAGCACCCGACTTCAGAGCACTTGAAGCTCACTTCACTGTCAATTCCCTTGTCGTCTAGATATATCGCTAGGTATTTGGGAAGACTTCTCGACGTGCCTGCATTCAACTGTTGACTCGTAGGCTTCCACGAAGGTGGGGTTACTGTCAAACTTGACAGGATCGTCGATCACACGTTCAACCTGGTTGACACGGCAGTCAACCCGGTTCACTCACGGTGGATTGCCCGGCCACTAAGCTGCCTCTTATACTGGTGAACCGCCAATGACGACACACGTCGATGCCCGGCCCACTTCTTGCAACACACCTGTCCCTGAGCACTTGTTGCTCAATATTCTGTCAATTCCTTATCTGAGCCACATCTGGGTTGCAGGAAGACCTCACAGAGTGCGCGCCAACAACTGGAGACGCTTACATCCACCGGAGTTCGGTAAATCCGACACTCTGACAGGATGACCGATCGCGCGTCCTACCTCTCGGACGTGTCGTGAAAGACTGATATCGCCACGGCGCCAACACGGCCGGACCCCCCATGCCTATGTGGCGTCACTCTTCCCAAAGTTGGTTTTCATTGGCTCCCAGTGCCACGTCGCTGACGGTGACCAATCTGGCGCCACTGACGTCACACAGTTTTGGCGGGAGAACAGACTCGCCAGCGCCATATTGGCTCCCTAAAGGGCCTATCCCACAGGCCAAAATATTACATTTTCGCAAATTTCTCGGCTCATCGAGAATGCTGTTCTCTCCCACATATGTTCAATTGATGCCTGCAATGTAGAGAACGCTCGGGAATAGTGGACATGACTCTTACAGCAGGCGTGGGAGAATTAGAAGGGGGGGAACACTGTCACATGCCCCTCCCCTTAAAATAAGAGTCATGTCTGGTTAGTGCATGCGGGACAACGCATCTGCGACTACGTTGTCCTTGCCACTAAAAATCTTGGCTTCCAGCCAGTATTGCAGCCGCCAATGTGTGACACTCCTCATGTGTCTGCAGACCGTCTTCAAGGTCATCCTGGGCGTCCACTGCTTACCTCTTGTGGATCGAGGGCTCCAGACCTCACGTTCGTTCACCAGCTGGAACTGTGAGAAGTTTAACGGTTCTGCCACTGCTTTGCAAATGGCCAACAAAACAGGGACCGCTGTCTCTTCCCACTCGTCTTCCTGCTCTACGCAGAACATTCTCAGAGTTGTCTCTGAGGTGGAGTGGAATCTTCCGACCGCCCCCTTCGACTGCGATCGGTAGGACGACGACCGAATCTGCATCACTCCCAAATTTGTCACTGTTCGTCTGACACACTCAGACCGGAATATATTTCCACTGTCAGCCTGATTTTTCTGGGCCTCCTCAGCCAAGAGAAAAGATGTTGTAGTTGCCCAGCCACTTCTCTCGACGTTGAACGTCGCATCGTGGTCACCCCTAGGTGACCCGCAGAGCCAACAGCGTGCAACGGACTCAACACTGCCGCTCTGCACTTGGCTGGCAACGCTACTTGGTCTCTCGTACATGGAGAGGCTTTTCCGACCTCCATCCTTACAGGTTTACACTGTCTTACTAATATGCCTTCTTGCCTGTTAAAGTGAGTAGCTTTCTCGGGATCAACACGTCCTCTTTTGGCCTTACATATCAACTTGGGGGATTCTGCCTGCTGCACCTCCTCGAGACGAGTGCGGTCCACCCCGAGAGAACTGGTGAGGGTCACCTGTACCTCACCTTCTGGGCTGCCTTCGCCCTCCACTCGCTCTCCGGGTTCCATGACGAGGTGATCCATTCCCAGGCCGGCGGACGTCTCCTCGTCGGCCTTATCAGATCCACGCCCTCCTCGTCCGTCGCACTGCCTCGGCGTTACAACACAGACAGGGAACGCCTCCATGGCGATTCCTTTCTCGTCCCCGCAGGCGTCGAACACTTCGCCTTTCTTCTCGAAGTGCTCCAAGCACTCCTCGTCCTTCACAAGGTTCGGTAGGACACGTCCTCCACACGCGTCATTTCCCAAAATGACCTGTGCCTCCCTCGTGGGCATCGTCGCACAGACCCCCACTACTAGTGTTTGGCATCCATAAACCGAACTCAGGGTTACCTGCTGTAGGGGCATCTGCACTTGGCCTCCCACAGTGGTCACACTTTCCTCACCTACACAGGCATTCTCGTGACACTCAGGGAAAAGGGTTCTGCTCACCAGGGTAAATTCCGTCCCAGTATCTCTCAGCATCATTACCGGGATGGGGTCTGCATCCCCCACCCTTACAGTTCCCTCACGCACGAACGGGTTAGCCTCCTTCTTACGTACGGGTCCATCCCGCACTCCTTCGGCTAACTGATCCTCTACCCGTACAAAAGCAACGTAACCCCGCTGCTTAGGACGTCTGCATTCGCGCGCCATGTGTCCTATTAACCCGCAGTTGAAACAGTGGATCCTTCTCCTCCCGCGGACCTCTCTTGCGCCTTCCAAAGACTCACGCTCAGCTTCTCCGGCCGTAACGATAACAAGATCTCTTGAGCTCTCCCTCGGTGACTTCTTCGGCGGTTCCACAGCACTCTTCTGTCCTCTGCTGTCTCCACTTGAGGGGTAGGACTTAGGATAACTCGGTCCTGTCCTCCAACCGTCCGACCTTCTATTACTCCTCCCATAACTGGAGAATGCGGGCGATCGGTGCTGTCCCTCTCGACATGGACGTAAAGCTTCCTCTAGCATGTCTGCTCGATCGGCTGCGGCTCTCGGGTCCTTGATGTCCGCTTCCTTTACTCTCACCCTAATCTCGGGAGAGAGCACGGACATGAATTTTTCCATGACCATTAGCCTCTTGATCTGTTCAGCCGACCTTGCTCCTTCTGACTCCAGCCATTTCAAGAATTTCCTTTCCATGTCCCTCGCCGTCTCCGCATACGATTTTCCTGGCGATCGGGTACATTCTCTAAACCTTTTCCTATAGCACTCCGGCGTCAGCTTGAACGAATGGAGCACGGCCAGTTTTACTGCATCATAGTTGGTACATTCCTGGAGATCGAGCATGTTGTAAGCTTCACGAGCTTCACCAGTGAGCCTTCCCTGAACTAGCTCCGCCCACTCTGCCCTCGGCCACTTTTTCAATGTAGCGACCCTTTCGAAATGCTCGAAGAAGCCCTCAGCCTCATTAGGCACGAAGACGGGCAAATCCCTCTCTCTCACTCGGCGGTCTTCCTGCTGTTGTGGTGGGGCAGTTGGAACTAGTCCTAGCTCAGCTCGCTTCAGCTCAATCTCCTTGTTTGCTTCAACCTCCTGCAGCTTCGTCCTAGCATCTATTTCGCGCTCCTTCAGCTGTGCCTCTCGTTCTTCTCTACGCTGCTGTGCTTCTGCCTCTCGTTCTTCCCTGCGCAGCTGTGCTTCTCTTTCTTCTCGTTGCAGCTGTGCATCTCTTTCTTCTCTGCGCAGCTGTGCTTCTTCGCGCTTCAGCTGAGCTTCTCTTTCTTCTCTGCGCAGCTGTGCTTCTCTTTCTTCTCGGCGCAGCTGTGCTTCTCTTTCTGCTTCCTCGCGCTTCTGCTGTGCTTCTTGTTCGCGCTCTTCTTGCGCAGTTGTGCTTCTATCTGCAGCTCATTATTTCCAGCTTGACACTGCGCCTTCTGCCACTGGATCCCCGGCTGCTGCCACCGGTACTCAGGTTCTCTCCTCCACTGGCAGGTGTCTCTGGCCGCTCCTCTCCGAAGGCTTCATCACGTGCCTTGAGCTGTGCCATGATCTCAAGTCTTCTCTCTCCCACTTTGAAGCTCTCAACTTGATCCCAAAGTGGTCGGTACATCGTCTTGCACTGTGCCTTGGTGCACTCCTCCAGTACTTGCTCGTC
>WNGS01121024.1:0-18132 GCA_020271785.1 Procambarus virginalis
TTCGAACCTATCCAAGGGCACCTGGTTTGCTGCCACCTCTCCCAGGGCCGTGATATCTCCCTGTTCTATTTGTAAAGACCTCCTGGAACCTTTTGTTGAGTTCATCACACACCTCTTTGTCATTCTCTGTTACCTGTCCTCGCCCACCCTAAGTTTAATCACCTGTTCCTTCAGTGTTGTCTTCCCCTGATGTGACTGTGTAGTAGCTTTGGTTCAGTCTTGGCTTTATTAGCTATATCATTTTCATACCTTTTCTCAGCTGATCTTCTCACACTGACATACTCGTTCCGTTCTCTGGTATCTCTCTCCACTTTCTGGTGTTCTGTTATTACGGAAGTTCCTCCATGCCCTTTTGTTCAGCTCCTTTGCTTTAATACATTTCATATTAAACCACGGATTCTTCCTTTGCTTCTCTGTTTTTTCCTGTTGGGCTGGGACAACCTGCTTACAGCCTCCTGACATTTTCGGGTGACATAGTCCATCATGTCTTGTGTACGGACTTGGTTCCGAGTTCTGTGTCCCAATGTATATCCCATAGGAAATTATTCATCTCCTCATAGTTTCCCTTTCGGTACGCCAGCCCTTTGGTTCCCAGTTCTTTTTGGGGGTGATAATTCCTAGCTCACCCAGGTACTCAAAGCTCATTACACTATGATCACTCATTCCCAAGGGGGCTTCCAACTTAACTTCCCTATATCCGACTCATTTAGTGTGTGTATGTGTGTGTGTGTGTATCACGAAATAAAACACGAGATTAAAAATGTGACAGCGTCAGACCACGGAGGAAAATTGAAACATGAATTTCCTTAAGTACTTTCGTATATTAATAAATATTCAGAAGGAGTGGTTTTACAGGTCGAGTATGGACATAAATAGGCAGTAGAGAATGGTGGAGTGAGATGAGGTACAATATGGGGACACGGCAGAGGGCCTATTGGCCTATCCGATGCAGCTCCAAACACACAGTCCCACACATAGATAATTATAGCATAAAATAGTTAATATTTACAATGAATTAGTGAGATAAATGTGTTACAATGATCCTACTTGAATCGCCCTTAAATTGATCTATAAAAATGGATCTAAGTTATATAGACCACTGTTAATTTTCAAATTACTTTCTTTGTGATCTGTATCAAAGCAGATCAATTATTTTCTGTTATAGGTGCTTTTACAATTCGTTATTGAAGAAGCCATCTCCAATCAATTTGGTGAGCATCTTCTTGCAGAACACGCTCCATGTATCAACACACTCCATGTGTCAACACCTCCATGTGCCAAAACCATCCATGTGTCAACACCATCCATGTGTCGACGCCCTCCATGTGTCGACAAGCGCTCCATGTGTCAACACCCTCCATGTGTCACACCATCCATGTGTCGACGCCATGTGTCAACACCATCCATGTGTCGACGCCTCATGTGTCAACACCATCCGTGTGTCGACGCCCTCCATGTGTCAACACCATCCATGTGTCGACGCCCTCCATGTGCGACGCCCTCCATGTGTCGACACGCTCCGTGTCGACGACCTCCATGTGTCAACACCCCCATGTGTCAACACCCACCATGTGTCGACGCCCTCCATGTGTCAACACCCTCCATGTGTCAACACCATCCATGTGTCGACGCCCTCATGTGTCGACACCATCCATGTGTCGACGCCCTCCATGTGTCGACTCCCTCCATGTGCCAACACCCTCCGTGTGTCAACACCATCCATGTGTCGACGCCCTCCATGTGTCGACACGCTCCATGTGTCAACACCCTCCATGTGTCAACACCATCCATGTGTCGACGCCATGTGTCAACACCATCCATGTGTCGACGCCCTCCATGTGTCAACACCATCCGTGTGTCGACGCCCTCCATGTGTCAACACCATCCATGTGTCGACGCCCTCCATGTGTCGACGCCCTCCATGTGTCGACACGCTCCATGTGTCGACGACCTCCATGTGTCAACACCCTCCATGTGTCAACACCCACCATGTGTCGACGCCCTCCATGTGTCAACACCCTCCATGTGTCAACACCATCCATGTGTCGACGCCCTCCATGTGTCGACACCATCTATGTGTCGACGCCCTCCATGTGTCGACCCCCTCCATGTGCCAACACCCTCCATGTGCCAACACCATCCATGTGTCGACGCCATCCATGTGTCAACACCCTCCATGTGCCAACACCCTCCATGTGCCAACACAATCCATGTGTCGACGACCTCCATGTGTCGACGACCTCCATGTGTCAACACCCTCCATGTGTCAACACCCTCCATGTGTCAACACCATCCATGTGTCAACACCATCCATGTGTCAACACCCTCCATGTGTCAACACCCTCCATGTGTCAACACCATCCATGTGTCAACACCATCCATGTGTCAACACCCTCCATGTGTCAACACCCTCCATGTGTCGACACCCTCCATTTGTCGACGACCTCCATGTGTCGACGACCTCCATGTGTCGACGACCTCCATGTGTCGACGACCTCCATGTGTCAACACCCTCCATGTGTCGACACCATCCATAAGTCGACGACCTCCATGGGTAGACGTCCTCCATGTGTCGACGACCTCCATGTGTCGACGACCTCCATGTGTCAACACCCTCCATGTGTCAACACCCACCATGTGTCGACGCCCTCCATGTGTCAACACCCTCCATGTGTCAACACCCTCCATGTGTCAACACCCTCCATGTGTCGACGCCCTCCATGTGTCGACGACCTCCATGTGTAGACGTCCTCCATGTGTCAACACCCTCCATGTGTCGACATCATCCATGTGTCGACGACCTCCATGTGTCAACACCCTCCATGTGTCAACACCCTCCATGTGTCAACACCCTCCATGTGTCGACCACCTCCATGTGTCAACACCCTCCATGTGTCGACACCATCCATGTGTCGACGACCTCCATGTGTCGACGACCTCCATGTGTCGACGACCTCCATGTGTAGACGACCTCCATGTGTAGACGACCTCCATGTGTAGACGACCTCCATGTGTAGACGACCTCCATGTGTAGACGACCTCCATGTGTAGAAGACCTCCATGTGTCGACGACCTCCATGTGTCGACGACCTCCATGTGTCGACGACCTCCATGTGTCGACGACTTCCATGTGTAGACGACCTCCATGTGTAGACGACCTCCATGTGTCGACGACCTCCTTGTGTCAACACCCTCCATGTGTCGACACCATCCATGTGTCGACGACCTCCGTGTGTCGACGACCTCCATGTGTCGACGACCTCCATGTGTCGACGACCTCCATGTGTCGACGACCTCCATGTGTCGACACCATCCATGTGTCGACCCCCTCCATGTGTAGACGACCTCCATGTGTAGACGACCTCCATGTGTCGACGACCTCCATGTGTCGACGACCTCCATGTGTCAACACCCTCCATGTGTCAACACCCACCATGTGTCGACGCCCTCCATGTGTCAACACCCTCCATGTGTCAACATCCTCCATGTGTCAACACCTTCCATGTGTCGACGCCCTCCATGTGTCGACGACCTCCATGTGTAGACGTCCTCCATGTGTCAACACCCTCCATGTGTCGACACCATCCATGTGTCGACGACCTCCATGTGTCAACACCCTCCATGTGTCGACACCATCCATGTGTCAACACCCTCCATGTGTCAACACCCTCCATGTGTCAACACCCTCCATGTGTCAACACCCTCCATGTGTCGACGACCTCCATGTGTCAACACCCTCCATGTGTCGACGACCTCCATGTGTCAACACCCTCCATGTATCAACACCCTCCATGTGTCGACGACCTTCATGTGTCGACGACCTCCATATGTAGACGTCCTCCATGTGTCGACGACCTCCATGTGTCGACGAGCTCCATGTGTCGACGACCTCCATGTGTAGACGACCTCCATGTGTCGACGACCTCCATGTGTAGACGACCTNTATATATATATATATATATATATATATATATATATATATATATATATATATTGTGACGGGAAAGTGTAGGAGTGTAGATGTTCGGCAGTCCTCCTAATGGCTGGTGTCAATGCCTATCACATTTACAAAAAAAAAAGAGACTGCTTGGCTGTTGTCTGTGGTAAAGTAAGGGAAGACACGCAAAACACATAGTATGAACAATGAAACTTTAATTAACTGGAAAGCAAATTAATAACAAAGACAATCCCTTGGCTATGTACAGTGCAAACAAACAAGTCAAAAATATAACATAAAAATTAAGAACAGGGATGAATTACTCTAGGAATAATATAAAGACAAAATGAAATAAACAGGTGCTGAGAATATGGCGCTAGCTGAGAACCTTTACCAATAAACAGGACGTGTATCAGTTGGTTGTTCACAGCTTGAGAGCACAAGGATATTCTGAATTCAATGGCTGGTTCAAGCCCAGACATCGACTCAGGTAGAGGGCGCTGAGATGCAGAAGTGCAGGTGTGCAGTCAACGGGTCACCAATCAGAAGCAGGCAGGCTGGGAATGGTAGTTTGCTGGTTGACGACGGGTGGCGAGCCGGCATGGAGGGAGTGTGGAGTTGGGTGTACGTTTTGCCCCCTGGTCAAAACGTTTTGTGCTACTGGTAGACGTATCTTGAAGGTAGCATCTTATTCTTGTATATATGTAAGTAACTTTATGTAGGAAGAGCAGGCTCAATCTCTCTTGAAAGAGATTATCGTCACAACTTTCCCCCGAAGCCTGCTCTTACGAGTCAAGTTACTTCTTCAGATGGTAGAGTGGTAGGTGGAGCTGCCTCTACCTCATAGACTCTGGAGAGGGCGTCTGCTATGATGTTGTCAGAACCCTTGATATAGAAGATCTGCAGGTTGAAATTCTGCAGATATAAAGCCCATCGTAGAAGTCGTTGATTGTTGAATTGGGCTTGCTGCAAGAAGCGTAGGGGATTGTGGTCCGAGTAGATGGTGGTAGACCGAGCACCTTGTAGGTACGATGCAAAGTGCTGTAAATTCAGGACGATGGAGAGTAGCTCCTTTTCGATAGTGCTGTAATTCTTCTGGTGTGGTTTTAACTTGTAGCTGTAGTAGCTAACAGGTAGAACTCCTCCCTCGTTGTTGCATCAGGACACCCCGATGCCGGTACCACTGGCGTCGACATGGAGGATGAAAGGCTTTGTGATATCTGGCGAGGCGAGAATAGGATTAGAACAGAGCAGAGATTTAAGTTGTTCACAAGCAATGGTTTGCTGAATGGTCCAATGATACCGTTGCTTGGGCTGGTTAAAGTGATCAATGGTGTCGCTACCGTACTAAAATTCTTCACAAACCTATGGTAGTAGGAGGCAAGACCAAGGAAGCGCAGGAGCTGCTTCCTGGTGGTAGGCTGTGGGTAATGCTGGATGGCTTGAGTGTGTATGTTTAATGGAGCTAGGCTGCCACTCCCTATCACATGACTAAGATAACGCACTTTACCTTTAGGAAAGGTGGACTTGCCCAAGTTGATGGTGAGGCCAGCTGTCAGGAGCTTGGCGAACAATCGTTGCAGCTGGAGGAGATGTTTGGTCCAGGTGTTGGTTGCCACAACGATATCATCCAATTAAGCAAATTAGTGTTATCTAAGCCATTGATGACGCGGTTGACAGCTCGCTGGAAGGTGGCCGGGGCATTACATAGTCCAAATGGAAGGCGTTCATATCTGTAAAGGCCAAACGGAGTGGTGAAGGCAGATATTTCCTTAGCTCACTCTGTCAAACATACTTGGTAATATCCTTTGAGTAAGTCTAGCTTGGACAAATACCGAGCATTACTAATGGCGTCAAGGATGTCATCTATTCTAGGTAAGGGGTACGCATCCTTGACAGTCACAAGATTCAATTTCCGATAATCGGTACACAACCTTACTTTACCTTCTGGTTTCGGCACCAAAATGCAGGTGAGGCCCAAGGGGACTCACAAGGGGCGGCCAGCCATGATCCAGGAGGTACTGTATTTCAGCACGCATAACTCCTTTTTGCTCAGTCGGATTCGATAGAAAGGTTGACGAATCGGCCGGGTGTCAGGGAGTAGCTGGATGTCGTGCTGAACCACATTACACTCCTGTGGATCATCGCTGAACAACTTCTGATGCTCCTTGAAGATTCTGATGATAGGTGCACTATTACTGTCCTGCAAATAGGTATGAAGATCAGTTAGGATTTCCGAGTTGGAAGGCACTGACTCAGTGTTAGTGCTTTCGGGAGGAGAAGCAGGGAAGGTCTCACTGTGGAGGTATGGACCTTTAAATGTGGAGAATGATACCAACACAGTGGGGGGAGTTCCTTGATACTGCTTCAGGAGGTTGACGTGGCACAACTGGGTCTTCCGCCGCCTATCTGGAGTCTCAAGAACGTAGTTGTGGTTGTTTCTGCACTCCTTGATGCGGTAGCGTCCTGAAAACTTGTTTTGCAATGAAGAACCTGGGACACGAAAATATGCCAACAAGAAGTCTCCTGGTTTAAATTTCCTTATTTTGCTGCTGTGGTCGTAATGAGTCTTCATCCTCTCCTGAGCTTTCAATAGATTGTCATTAGCAACTTTGCGTACTCTCTCTAGAATGTGTTTTAAGTTTTGAAGAAACTGGGGCGCATTCTGAGGGTCACTGAAGGTGGCATTACGTAGAGAGTCTTTAAAAGCTTTGAGAGGAGTACGGCACTTACGTCCGTAGAGCATCTCATAAGGAGATACTCCTAGAGACTCATTGGGGAGACTTCTGAAAAGGCACATGATGAGGTCAAGTTGTTTATCCCAGTCCTTCAAGGTTTCATTGCAAAATTTCTGTAGGAGTGCTTTAATAGTCTGATGACTACGTTCAAGAGAACCCTGTGAAGCAGGATGATAGGGGCTGGACAATACCTGTGTGATGTTGAACTCTTCCAGTGTCTTCTTGAAGAGATCACTGGTGAAGTTGGTGCCACAGTCACTTTGAACCTCTCTTGGAAATCCATACTGGGTGAAGATCTTCAATAGGTGTTTCACCACAGTAGCAGCCGTAATGTTCTTTACTGGAACTGCTATGGGGAATCTGGTGGTAGGACACAGGATAGTTAGTATATAGGCGTTGCCAGAACTGGTCCGGGGTAAAGGACCAACACAGTCTATGATGAGTCTGTGGAAAGGTTCCGCAGGCACCTGGATAGGAGTCAATGGAGCCTGGGGAATAGAGATGCTAGGTTTATCTGCCATCTGACATGTATGACACTGTTGTACGTAACGTTTGACGTCTTTAACCATACCTGGCCAGTAGTAGCCTTGTCTGATTCCGTGGTAGGTTTTGTTAAAACCATAGTGAGAAAGTGCTCCGTGGGCCAGGTGTAGAATATCGGGCCGTAGGCTGGTGGAAACCACTAGTTGTTCAACATTGGCCCAATCGTCATCCTCCTTCAGCTTACTGGGTCTGTACCTGCGGTAGAGCAGCTGATTCTCTAGGAAGAACCCAGGAATACTGTCAGGTTGAGTCTCAGCCTGGAAGAATAATGGTGTTAATGAAGGATCTCCCTCTGTAACTTACGGAACTCCAACTTAGTAAGATTCGGTGGTAGATTCTGAGGGTCTTGAGGGACAGCGGTAGCAGTAGAGTCAGCTGGTAGCGGGCGTGCAGCTTGCGCACAGGTGGTCACCAAAACCGGAGGAGAAACTTCATCACTTTCTTGGACCTCTGCTGGAACATACTCAAAGATGGGATTATCCATTACAGAGGTACACACCTGGGGTTTATCCATGATGATCAGGTTGGACGGTTGCAAATCTTCTGCCAAGTCGTTGCCCAGGAGAAGTTGCACTCCAGGCATGGGAAAAGGCTTTTCCCTGATGGCGACTTGGACTTCACCGGTCACGAAGGGACAATCCAGGTGGACTCTGGCGAGTGGATACGGAGTAGTAGCAGTGAGGTCAGTGATAAGGACGGTTTCCCCGGTGTAGGTGATGTTAGGCACAGCTGATTTCAATATTATGGACTGAAGAGCCGCTGTGTCCCTCAAGATCTTCAATTTGAAACGTCAATCCGAATCTGTACCGTTTTTTTTATTATTATTATTTTCTAACACAGACGTTGCTACACATTTACAATGCTAACCAACATATATACATTTTCTTCTGTCCTCCATGGACAGGGTTAGACATGTGTTAAACATATATTTCAAGGGTTTATTGAACAATCAACCACTGAAGATGAGTCAGTGCTTTTAAAATGCTAAGCTAACCTATATACGTATATACAGAGATACACAGATTTACGTATGCCTTACATAAAGTGTTCGACGTGTCTTTTACATAGTGTCTTAATGTACATTTACAAAGGTGAAATGTAATTCTGATCAGCTTCCATATATACTTTATGCCCATACATATACATAAACACACACATATACATAAATACACACATGCATTCACAGACATTTGTCTCATTTACTCTGACAGGGTGAGATAGCTGATAAAGAAACTAGTGTGCAATTAAGAACTTAATCACTGAAGGTGATTAAGGTGCATTTACAAGCTCAGGTTATATAGTTACATCATATACTGTCGGTGTTCACTGGGGTGAGCAATGGTATGCAAGGACTTTATCCCTGATATCCTCTCAAAGCGGTTGCTCTGACGACGATCGTTACTCACCGTAGTCCTACGGGTCTTCATTCGATCCTCTCGGCGCCACTGTACACCCAGGAGAGTACCCCAGTCGATCTCTCAACCGGCCTCAGGTCGAAGAGTGAGTGGAGACACAGATTGTTCCCTCAATTTGTGTGCCCGCCCCGGCAAGGACTCTTACACTACTTACAAGGTCGCCAACTGGTGTTTTCAGGTGTCCAGTAACACTACAGTGGTGTTGCGTAGTTGTGGTAATTGTGGCAAGAGCAAGCTCGATTAGTTTGATATCAAGCAAGTACTTATTTCTGTCACTCTGTCTTCTTTATATTTTCGCCGTCACAAGGTATATGGAGGGGATGATATAAACACCAAAGAGTTTTGGTATTTTACTTAAAAACAACGAGATATTTATGCATCAATAAACACATCAGAATCAAGTACAACAGCTGCTCTCTCCTCAGCAGATAATCTGGAGCACTCCAAATGGCAACACACTTCCGCCCCTCACGTCACCTGTCAAATATCAGCTTGTCTGCGCCCTAGTACTCGTGAGAAAGATTATTGCTTGTTTTTTCTGGCGTTGCGCGCCCCGTTTCTTTAACTTCTCGCGAACCACTATATTTACCATTCACATGATATAACTATGATTTCAATAGGACGCGATACACCACCTCACTGGTCTCACAATCGATAATTTATTCTCACTACATTCAAAGTGATATTTCACTGTACCAAGAAGCTATACTGTTCTTGATAATATTTACTATGAATGCACTTAATCACTATACTGTTCTTTTAATCAATAATTCCTCTAACAAGGCGATATCACAAGTAATCACTTCACATATATGAAATTATTCAGTACATAGGCATATACATAGATAAATCATTAATCAATACACAGGCATATACATATATAAATCATAGAGATCAATAGTAATATTTATATAAAGACTGGGCTCATAGCCTAACACCAATAACTGGTTCACTAGTATATATATATATATATGATAATCACAGGAAATAAATTCTAGTCGCAGCAAATTCTTTAGTAAATCCAGGTGCTTGCACACACCACACACATATATATAAATGAATACTGTGAGTGCTCTGTATAGCCTCACTACGCACACTGTGGACTCTGTGGCATAGATCCAGGTGAGACTTGCTCACAACATATAAGATACTCAGGCTATATATATATATATATATATATAACTAACTAAAGGGGAATTGGGAGGGTAACTGTAAACACCTACTTCACCTATCCTATGATGAGAGTTGAGTTGCAGCTCCTGGTCCAGGCTCTCACCTCGTACACCCTCCAGAAACACAAGCCAATGCCTCAGGATGATCACGTCTCGCCGCTTCTGTCCACTGCAGGTTCGTGCTCCTCCTCCACGCTTTGCAGGGTTGGAGTCGGTCTCCTGGCCGTCAACTTTCCTCCCAACTACGGCAGCCAGCCTACGTCTCGGCAGTAGTCGTACGGATTCCCAATTAGTTCCTTGTCACTGCACTCCCCGTGGAACTGGCCTCGCCACTACGATGTCACTGTGAAGTTATCAGGCATCCCAGACGATACTGCTTAAGCTCCACCTGCACAGCACCCGACTCCAGAGCACTTGAAGTTCAATATACTGTCAATTCCCTCGTCGGTCCACACACATGGAATGAAGGAAGACTTCTCGACGTGCTTGCATACAACTGTTGACTTGTAAGGTTCCACGGGATTGTCGTCTTACTGTCAAAACTGACAGGACCGTCGATCACACGTCCAACCTAGTTGACGAGTCGGTCAACTAGGTTCCCTCACGGTGGAATGGCCCAGCCGCTAAGCTGCCTCCTAAACGGGTGAACTGCCAAAGACGTCACGTACGTCAATGCCCGGTCCACACTCTTGCAACGCACCTGTCCCGGAGCACTTGTTGCTCAATATTCCATCAATTCCTTATTTGGTCCACACAGGGGATGAAGGAAGACCTCTCAAAGTGCGTGCTGACAACAGGAGACGCTTATATCCACCGGAGCTCAGGTAATCCGTCCACTTGACAGGATTCCTTAGCGCACGTCCTGCCTCAAAGACGTGCCGTGGGAGACTGATGGCGCCAAAGCATCGCTACGGCTGGACCCCCCTGCCTATGTGACGTCACATTTGTCAAGGGAGGTTTTCATTGGCTCCCAGTGCCACGTCGCTGGCGGTGACCAATCTGGCGTCACTGACGTCACACAGTTTTGGCGGGAGAACAGAGTAGCCAGCGCCATATTGGCTTCCTAAAGGGCCTATACCACAGGCCAAAATACTCTTCTTTCACGAATTTCTCGGCTCTGCGAGAACACTGCACTCTCCCACATATGTCAAACTGAGGCCCGCAACGTAGAGAACGCTCGGGTAAAGTGGACATGACTTTTACAGCAGGCGTGGGAAAAATAGAAGGGGGGGAAGACCGTCACAATACATTGTATAATTAATCTATTACATGGTCAATCTTGGATACAAGTCCAATATATCATCAAGTGTTCCAGTACTCATATAGTAATTACAGAGTTCAGCATACCTTAGCCCGGGAGGCGAAAGTCAGCCAGTATGGGACATTCTACAATATAATGTTCAAGAGAGTGCATGTTTTCTCTTTCACAAAGTTGACACATTGTGTACTCGACATTTGGGTTTTGAGAAAGCTGCCAGATACGTCTTTATCCCAGGCGTATTCTGGCCACTATAACATCACATTGCCGGATTCTTGTTCTATTAGTCCCATATGTGAATGTCTCCTCACGATATCTACCATAATATTTAATGCTACAACTTTCAGGTCTTTGTGAATTTGTTAGGTCGGTGAGATCTTCATTAGAAATTTGTTTAAGTATTCTCTTTGTCACTGCTAATGAAATACCCATATCAATTTCTACTACTGGTTTTCTACAGGCTGTCTTTGCAAGCATATCAACAGTGTCATGCCTTGAGATGCCAACACGTGATGGTATCCATAGGAATTTAATTTCAAATCTGTTTTCTTTAGCAGCTAAAACATTCATTCGAATATCACTGATTATTTTCTGGGTGTCACTACTATGTGCGTTCAATGCAAGGAGTGCACTCTGCGAGTCACAGTATATAGGTCCACTGCCTTTGTCTTTTAAAAATTCAGTGGCAATTTGTCTTTTAAAAAAAAAATTGTCTTTTAAAAAATTCTGTACCGTTGGTAGAGACAGTTACAGGATACAGGTGTTTACTGAAGAGAGAAAGATCATTAACAGGAACACCAACATTCATCGCAGGCTTACCGGACTTGGAGGAGTCTGTTTGGGTTTAGTAGTTTCATTATTGCCTTTGTATTGAGCCTTCCCACATCTATCTATGGTATGTCCATAGAGTTTGCAATACTTACAATACAACTGAGAGCTCGCTTGATCTGTACTCACTTTATCGTAACTGTACCAAGACTTCTTACTGGAAGGTGGTTCTGGTGTTAGCCGGTGGATGAGGCTGTAGGTGTCAGCCGACTTCGCACATTTCATGTAGTCGGTTTCTTCTTTATCTGCTAAATATAAATGGACGGTAGGGGGTACACGTCTCAAGAATTCTTCAACTAGCATGAGGTTGACGAGTTCTGAAAATGTAGAGACATGTGCTGCTTCAAGCCATTTCATGAAATATCTTTTCTTTGTATTGGCAAATTCTAAAAAGGTGGTGGTACTTTCCTTTAGATAATCACAGAATTTTCGTCTGTAGCTTTCGGTGGAGAGAAGGTAGGCGTCCAAAACTGCTTGCTTCAGGGTCAGGTAGTCATTCTCAGACGCTAACGTACTGAGAGTAACTGCAGCTCTACCTGTGAGATGCACTCTGAGAAGGGTAGACCATTGATCTGCAGGCCAGCTAAGTTTTTTAGCTAGGGTCTCAAAAGTGGTGAAAAACTCGTCGATTTCTGTCTCAACGAATGGTGGCATTAACTTACTTTCATGGGAGATATTGAAACTTACGGGAAGACTAGCGGTAGCTTGTTGGCGCTGATTGTGGTGTGTAGTTTCCAAGGTGAGTGCTTGTTGATGACATGCTATAGCCATATCAGCTTGCTTTTTATCATGGTCGCGTTGCATCTCCAGGTGAAGTTTTTTGGCTTCAAGCTGTACTCGCTCACGCTCTTTGAGTAGGGCCGTCTCACGTTCCTTGAGGGTGGCTTCCAGTTCCTGTTCTTCCTTCCTTATGGCAGGCTCTGTTTCCTTGATCTGGAGAGCTTCTTTCGCCAGGGTCGCTTCACGTTCTTGTTCTTCCTTCCTTATGGCAGCTTCTTCTTTCTTCAGGGCCATCTCTCGTTGCCTTATTTGGATAGCTTCTTTTTGTTGTTCTCGCTCTATGTTTGCAAGTTCGAGCTTCAATTTCATAGCTGCCAGAGCATGTTTATCTGCAATAGAATAATTTTCGTGAGTTTCATAGTCAATCTTCCCTTCATCTAAGAGGTGATCCAATATTAAGTTGTGCAAGTCATTTTTGTTGGCTCCTTTGGGAACATCTAGTTGATACTCGTGGACAAGAGCTTGTAATTCGGTCCTCTTGGCACGACTTAAGGTCCCTATTTCACCTGATGGATCGTTACGAAAAGCTGGGAGACGAAACATGGTGAAAATAGCAAATAAATGTACAATGAATATACTTGTGATATGGTAAGTGTCAGTAACAGGATGACGTGGCAACTGGTAACTATCCCGTGGAATTTTAATCGTTAACAATTAACGTTAATTTTAGGATGGTAAATGATTAGTCAATCAAAATCGCATGAAATCTTGTACCCGGTACTCAATGTAAGAGAATAAGGGCAAAAAAATCCTACTAAATAAAGGAAACTGATAGTTTCAAAAACAAATGAAACATTTAATTGCTTCAAAAGTGAATAAGGTAGTCCAAGAATGTAGGCATATCTTGCCGAGTCTCTATAGGACAGAAGCAAGGGTTTTCCCACTAAATGAAATATGATACTTACAGAATTAGCGATCTTTTGTGCTCTGAAAAAAGAAAGCTAATTCCCTACCTAAGTAAATATCATCATCTCTGACCGACGTGTAGAGGTGCGAGTGTCAACTGGTGACGAGAACTGCTGTTGAAGTCCCAACTCAGCAATGTAGTCCGTGCTAGAGGAACTATGGCCCTCTGTATCCGCCTTCGGTCGGATTGCAGAAGATAGGGTGCTTTGACCCGAAGACAAATCAAAATACAAGGGTACCAAAATGATGATTTGTGGAATGTGAGAAATATCCTAGGGACAAAAGGTGGTAAACAAGAGTAATAACACTGAGGGAGGGATGACCAATTAAGAGAATGACTGAGGCCTACAGTCACCACATAATCCAAAGTTATCCAACACTCACCATATGCTACTCTCGGAATGTGCAATACACACAGCACCATATGAATATGAAAAGTAATGAATTATTGAAATACAACTGTATCAAAGCCAAGTACACTTACCACAAATTGATGTTCTAGTACTAGTACCTGAGTGAAGCTCCGTGGACAGGCTCCCATTAAATGTGACGGGAAAGTGTAGGAGTGGAGATGTTTGGCAGTCTTCCTAATGGCTGGTGTCAATGCCAATCACATTTACAAAAAAAAAGAGACTGCTTGGCTGTTGTCTGTGGTAAAGTAGGGGAAGACACGCAAAACACATAGCATGAACAATGAAACTTTAATTAACTGGAAAGCAAATCAATAACAAAGACAATCCCTTGGCTATGTACAGTGCAAACAAACAAGTCAAAAAATATAACATAAAAATAAAGAACAGGGATGAATTACTCTAGGAATAATATAAAGACAAACTGAAATAAACAGGTGCTGAGAATATGTCGCTAGCTGAGAACCTCCACCAATAAACAGGACGTGTATCAGTTGGTTGTTCACAGCTTGAGAGCACAAGGATATTCTGACTTCAATGGCTGGTTCAAGCCCAGACATCGACTCAGGTAGAGGGCGCTGAGGTGCAGAGGTGCAGGTGTGCAGTCGACGGGTCACCAATCAGAAGCAGGCAGGCTGGAAATGGTCGTTTGCTGGTTGACGGAAGACGAGCCGGCGAGGAGGGAGTGTGGAGTTGGGGGTACATTTTGCCTCCTGGTCAAAACGTTTTGTGCTACTGGTAGACGTATCTTGAAGGTAGCATCTTATTCTTGTATATATGTATTATGTAAGAAACTTTATGTAGGGAAAAGCAGGCTCAATCTCTCTTGAAACAGATTATCGTCACAATATATATATATATATATATATATATATATATATATATATATATATATATATATATATATATATATATATATATATATATATATATATATATATATATATATTGCAATGCTACAGTTTACAGAGAACACACACACACACACACAAATATATAACAATTAAACAATCAGCGTTCGAAGACCTCGTCCAGCTCCTCGGAGGTTGGGTGCGTACCCAGGATACAGCACGCATTTCCCCTCTGCACTGCGACACTGAGGCGCTGGAACAGGAAACTGGCTGCGCGTGGGTCTCTAGTTTTCCCAATGAGTTCCTCACCAACCTCCTTTAAAAACTTGAGTGCACATTTACCCCAGGCGCCCAGAGTCTCTGAGCCTATCGGCACGAACCTGTAACAACGTTCTAGGTCTCTGTACTTGTGGATTTTCTGGGTCTCCCTGAAGGTGGCTGCCCCACCTCCCTTCGCTGAGCTGTAACGTAAATAGGTATCAGCCAATGTAGATGCACAGGTGTAATCCCATACGACCTGTTTACCTTCCCTCCATGGCTGCAGGGTGACTCCATATATATATATATGTATATATATATATATATATATATATATATATATATATATATATATAATATATATATATATATATATATATATATATATATATATATATGTATGTGTACTCACCTAGTTGTGCTTGAGGGGGTTGAGCTCTGGCTCTTTGGTCCCGCCTCTCAACCGTCAATCAACAGGTGTGCAGTTTCCTGAGCCTATTGGGCTCTATCATATCTACATTTGAAACTGTGTATGGCGTCAGCCTCCACCACATAGCTTCCTAATGCATTCCATTTGTCAACCACTCTGACACTGAAAAAGTTCTTTCTAATATCTCTGTGGCTCATTTGGGCACTCAGTTTCCACCTGTGTCCCCTAGTGCGTGTGCCCCTTGTGTTAAACAGCCTGTCTTTATCAACCCTGACGATTCCCGTGAGAATCTTGAATGTGGTGATCATGTCCTCCCTAACTCTTCTGTCTTTCAACGAAGTGAGGTTTAATTCCTGCAGTCACTCCTCGTAGCTCATACCTCTCAGCTCGGGTACTAGTCTGGTAGTAAACCTTTGAACCTTTTCCAGTTTAGTCTTATGCTTGACTAGATAGGGACTCCATGCTGGAGCCGCATACTCCAGGACTCCATGTGTCGACGACCTCCATGTGTCGACGACCTACATGTGTCAACACCCTCCATGTGTCAACACCCACCATGTGTCGACGCCCTCCATGTGTCAACACCCTCCATGTGTCAACACCCTCCATGTGTCAACACCCTCCATGTGTCGACGCCCTCCATGTGTCGACGACCTCCATGTGTAGACGTCCTCCATGTGTCAACACCCTCCATGTGTCGACACCATCTATGTGTCGACGACCTCCATATGTCAACACCCTCCATGTGTCAACACCCTCCATGTGTCGACCACCTCCATGTGTCAACACCCTCCATGTGTCGACACCATCCATGTGTCGACGACCTCCATGTGTCAACACCCTCCATGTGTTAACACCCTCCATGTGTCAACACCCTCCATGTGTCTACGACCTCCATGTGTCGACGACCTCCATGTGTCGACGACCTCCATTTGTCGACGACCTCCATGTGTCGACGACCTCCATGTGTAGACGACCTCCATGTGTAGACGACCTCCATGTGTCGACGACCTACATGTGTCAACACCCTCCATGTGTCAACACCCACCATGTGTCGACGCCCTCCATGTGTCAACACCCTCCATGTGTCAACACCCTCCATGTGTCAACACCCTCCATGTGTCGACGCCCTCCATGTGTCGACGACCTCCATGTGTAGACGTCCTCCATGTGTCAACACCCTCCATGTGTCGACACCATCTATGTGTCGACGACCTCCATGTGTCAACACCCTCCATGTGTCAACACCCTCCATGTGTCGACCACCTCCATGTGTCAACACCCTCCATGTGTCGACACCATCCATGTGTCGACGACCTCCATGTGTCAACACCCTCCATGTGTTAACACCCTCCATGTGTCAACACCCTCCATGTGTCTACGACCTCCATGTGTCGACGACCTCCATGTGTCGACGACCTCCATTTGTCGACGACCTCCATGTGTCGACGACCTCCATGTGTAGACGACCTCCATGTGTAGACGACCTCCATGTGTAGACGACCTCCATGCGTCGACGACCTCCATGTGTAGACGACCTCCATGTGTAGACGACCTCCATGTGTAGACGACCTCCATGTGTAGACGACCTCCATGTGTCGACGACCTCCATGTGTCGACGGCCTCCATGTGTCGACGACTTCCATGTGTAGACGACCTCCATGTGTAGACGACCTCCATGTGTCGACGACCTCCATGTGTCAACACCCTCCATGTGTCGACACCATCCATGTGTCGACGACCTCCGTGTGCCGACGACCTCCATGTGTCGACACCATCCATGTGTCGACGCCCTCCATGTGTAGACGACCTCCATGTGTAGACGACCTCCATGTGTCGACGACCTCCATGTGTCGACGACCTCCATGTGTCAATACCCTCCATGTGTCAACACCCACCATGTGTCGACGCCCTCCATGTGTCAACATCCTCCATGTGTCAACACCCTCCATGTGTCAACACCTTCCATGTGTCGACGCCCTCCATGTGTCGACGACCTCCATGTGTAGACGTCCTCCATGTGTCAACACCCTCCATGTGTCGACACCATCCATGTGTCGACGACCTCCATGTGTCAACACCCTCCATGTGTCAACACCCTCCATGTGTCAACACCCTCCATGTGTCAACACCCTCCATGTGTCGACGACCTCCATGTGTCAACACCCTCCATGTGTCGACGACCTCCATGTGTCGACGACCTCCATGTGTCGACGACCTCCATGTGTCAACACCCTCCATGTGTCAACACCCTCATTGTGTCGACGACCTCCATGTGTCGACGACCTCCATGTGTAGACGTCCTCCATGTGTCGACGACCTCTATGTGTCGACGACCTCCATGTGTCGACGACCTCCATGTGTCAACACCCTCCATGTGTCAACATCCTCCATGTGTCGACGACCTCCATGTGTCGACGACCTCCATGTGTCAACACCCTCCATGTGTCAACACCCTCCATGTGTCGACGACCTCCATGTGTCGACGACCTCCATGTGTCGACGACCTCCATGTGTCGACGACCTCCAGGTGTCGACGACCTCCATGTGTCGACGACCTCCATGTGTCGACGACCTCCATGTGTAGACGACCTCCATGTGTCAAA
>WNGS01121033.1:0-19506 GCA_020271785.1 Procambarus virginalis
ATTTGGAGAAGGGACAGAAAAATTAGGAAGGTGGTGGCGTTGCTGTGCTGGTGAAAGAGCACATAAAGGTGAAGGAATAATGACTGCCAATCCACAAGAGGTTGACATAATAGCACTAGAGATCTGCCATGAAGATGATAAACTAATGATCATAAATGCATATAGTCCACCACCAAGCAGCACATGGTCAAAGGAGGAGCTAGATAGTAAACGAGAAGGTCTTATAACAATAATGAGAGAGATTATAGCGAGAGCGGATAACGATAGGTCACGACTGTTGATAGTTGGTGACTTCAACTTGAAATCCATAGACTGGGAAGCATATGAAGCTAAAACAGAAGATTTTTGGACCTGTAAATTTGTAGACCTCATCCTGGAAACATTCTTGTATCAACATGTTAAACAAGCTACGAGGATGAGGGAATGGGACGTTCCCTCCATGCTAGATTTGATATTTACCAGGAAGGAGGAAGAAGTATTTGACATTCAGTACCTTCCTCCCTTGGGTAAAAGTGACCATGTCTTTTTGGGAATAAAGTATGCAATGCGTTATAATCTGGAAGAAAATAAGGAGGATGAAGCAGTTGAAAAACCTGACTTCAAGAGAGGACATTATGGCAACCTTAGAAATTTTTTTAGTGAGTATAATTGGACAGACTTGTTGCTAGGCAAGGAAGTGAATGAGATGTATGTCAAGTTTTGTGAAATATATGATAAAGGCACAAACAAATTTATACCAAAACAGAGATGCAGAACTAGGAAACAGGATTGGTTCAATAGGAATTGCGAGAGGGCCAGAGACCAAAAGACACAAAAATGGAATCAATACAGGAAGAGGCCAAACCCCCAAACATACAAACGATACAAAGATGCAAGAAACAACTACACAGCAGTGAGGAGAGAGGCAGAAAGAAATTTTGAAAAAGGGATTGCAGACAAATGTAAAACAGAACCAGGTCTATTCTATAAATTCATAAACAACAAATTGCAGGTAAAGGATAATATTCAGAGGTTGATAATGGGAAATAGATTCACGGAAAATGAAAAGGAAATGTGTGAAACACTAAACGAAAAGTTCCAAAGTGTGTTTGTACAAAATGAAATCTTTAGGGAACCAGACACAATAAGAATTCCAGAGAACAACATAGAGCACATAGAGGTGACTAGAGACGAAGTGGAAAAAATGCTCAAGGAGCTAAGTAAGAACAAGGCAGTTGGTCCAGATGGAGTTTCACCATGGGTTCTGAGAGAGTGTGCACCTGAGCTCAGCATTCCACTTCAGCTGATTTTTCAGGCATCCCTGTTTACAGGAGTTGTAGCTGATGTGTGGAAAAAGGCTAACATAGTTCCAATCTACAAAAGTGGAAGCAGGGAAGACCCCCCTTAATTATAGACCTGTATCATTGATAAGGGTAATAATCAAAATATTGGAAAAAATAATTAAAACTAAATGGGTAGAACACCTGGAGGAAAACAATATAATATCAGACAGACAGTATGGTTTTCGATCTGGAAGATCCTGTGTAACGAACTTACTCAGTTTTTATGATCGAGCCACAGAGATTTTACAGGAAAGAGATGGTTGGGTTGACTGCATCTATCTGAACCTAAACTTTGCTCTCGACAGAGTTCCCCATAAGAGGTTGTTCTGGAAGCTGGAACATATTGGAGGGGTGACAGGTAAGCTACTAACATGGATGAAAAATTTCCTAACTGACAGAAAAATGAGGGCCGTAATCAGAGGCAAGGTATCGGATTGAAGGAATGTAACGAGTGGAGTACCACAGGGTTCAGTTCTTGCACCGGTAATGTTCATTGTCTACATAAACGATCTACCAGTGGGAATACAGAATTACATGAACATGTTTGCTGATGATGCTAAGATAATAGGGAAGATAAGAAACCTAGATGATTGTCATGCCCTTCAAGAAGACCTGGACAAATTAAGTATATGGAGCAATACTTTGCAAATGGATTTTAATGAAATAAATGCCATGTTATGGAATGTGGAATTGGAGAACATAGACCCCACACAACCTATAAATTATGTGAGAAATCTTTAAAGAATTCTGACAAAGAAAGGGATCTAGGGGTGGTTCTAGATAGAAAACTGTCACCTGAGGACCACATTAAGACCATTGTGCGAGGAGCCTATGCTACACTTTCTAACCTCAGAATTGCTTTTAACCCCTTAACTGCGTTGCCTCCAAATATGACACCCCCGCAGTGCGCAGGAAATAAATTCTCTGGAAAAAATTCTTTTTTCTTTTTAAAGTG
This sequence comes from Procambarus virginalis, assembly GCA_020271785.1. Classification (NCBI taxonomy): domain Eukaryota; kingdom Metazoa; phylum Arthropoda; class Malacostraca; order Decapoda; family Cambaridae; genus Procambarus; species Procambarus virginalis. The sequence goes on from WNGS01121033.1 coordinate 2,278, forward strand.
TCAGAAACCCTTTCCTCAGTATGGGTATGTAGAAAAAAAAATCGAAACTGTACTTACTTAGGCTGCTATGGGGTCCGTAAGTTGGGGCGTGACGTCATCATTCCCTGTTCGCCCGTGACATACGCTCCCGGGGTCAGTAGAGCGCTCAGGGCGGGGCGCGCGAGTTGCCGTGAATATATTTTCGTTCATTTTTTTCGCACAGTTCCAAATACATTTTATTTGTTTTTTACGTGCTAATCCTATATACAGTGAACACGTCCACTATATTATGGCAGTAAAACATCCGTACTGTCCGAAGACACTGTGTTACGTGCATGACACTTGTGTACACATATGCAGCACATATTTACTATGTATCATGCTAATTTATGTATATATACAATCTATTTACACACTATACACTGTCACACACTATATACATTCACCATCAACACACTCAGAACACCGCGAATGAGAGCTGCCACACCCAGCCAGCCCTCCCTCACTTCTCCAACATTGTATTCGCCAACTTTGCCCCCTCCCATCATACAGTTATTCACACCAATGTTTCATGTTCATTTATGTATATTTACAACATATGTACACACTATACACTGTCACACACCATATACATTTACCATCAACACATTCAGAACATCGCGTAGCAGCTGCTTCGTATGGGCCAATAGCAGCTGCCTCGTATGGGCCAATAGCAGCTGCTTCGTATGGGCCAATAGGAGCTGCCTCATATGGGCCAATAGCAGCTGCCTCGTATGGGCCAATAGGAGCTGCCTCGTATGTGCCAATAGGAGCTGCCTCGTATGGGCCAATAGGAGCTGCCTCGTATGGGCCAATAGCAGCTGCCTCGTATGGGCCAATAGGAGCTGCCTCGTATGGGCCAATAGGAGCTGCCTCGTATGGGCCAATAGGAGCTGCCTCGTATGGGCCAATAGGAGCTGCCTCATATGGGCCAATAGCAGCTGCCTGGTATGGGCCAATAGGAGCTGCCTCGTATGGGCCAATAGGAGCTGGCTCGTATGGGCCAATAGGAGCTGGCTCGTATGGGCCAATAGGAGCTGCCTCGTATGGGCCAATAGGAGCTGCCTCGTATGGGCCAATAGGAGCTGCCTCGTATGGGCCAATAGGAGCTGCCTCATATGGGCCAATAGCAGCTGCCTCATATATGCCAATAGCAGCTGCCTCGTATGGGACAATAGGAGCTGCCTCGTATGGGGCAATAGGAGCTGCCTCGTATGGGCCAATAGGAGCAGCCTCGTATGGGCCAATAGGAGCATTTGGCCATGAACACATTCAGAACACCTCGAGTGAGAGCAGCCACACCCAGCCAGTCTCCCTCACTCCAACATCTTACTCGCCAACACTGCTCCTCCCACCATACTGTTATAGTTCTTATTACACATGTTCTATATACCTATCTACATGTTTTATTTATCAGAACTATGCAAGTAAGCCGGTATTGTGTCCAAACAGTACAGTGGCCACCATACACTGCATGAAAAATCACACAGCAGACGACACTACGATTACGTCACCTCCCTCACCAAAATAGCTCCTCTCAACATTCTCCTGTTGCAGTTCTTACACTATATATACCCATGTACATATGTTTTGCCCATAGCGAACCACTAAGCTAGTATGGTGAGCAAAACAAGAGTGGCTGCCACACACACAATGAGGCTACCTCAATTCTCGCCCTCCCTCCCTCACCAAAATTCCTCCTTCCACAATACTACGCACAACGCTAATTATAACCACAATCCTGGTCACTAATTCCTGTAAATGAATAATTGACCACACGCTTATTTTGAAAAGGAACCTAAGAAATCATTTGAAGATTCCTAGATGGACGAAATAATGCTGTGGTGCTGTGGCTAGCGCTGTGAACATCGTGAACAGCATTGAATCACTGATATTTGAACATTGTACCCAGTCATTATCACACTCAGGCTCTTCTATAACACTATCATAGCTAAATAATACAAGTTATATATATATTTTGACATTATTAGGCGATGCTGTGGTCACACGCTGAACAGCAGTGCTGTGCGCTCATGCTGCGAGCGCCAGCCTTGGTTGCTCACTCACAACTGAGGCTCTCACACCCGGGAATGTGGACCACGATTTTTTATAAAGATGGCGTCTGTTTACAAGAGCCCTGAGGAAGCTGATGTGAACCCCATGTAGCCGCAGGAGTTTTGAATGGAACGTGAAAAATACAAATACCCGGAGGCGCGTTGCGCAAACCAGACGTGGGCCTGCAGGCGCATTGCGCAGTTTAAGGGTGGCAAAATACTAAAGAAATTGTTCACAACTTTTATTAGACCAAAGCTGGAATATGCAGCGGTTGTATGGTGCCCATATCTTAAGAAGCACATCAACAAACTGGAAAAGGTGCAAAGACATGCCACTAAGTGGCTCCCAGAAATGAAGGACAAGAACTATGAGGAGAGGTTAGAGGCATTAAATATGCAAAAACTAGAAGATAGAAGAAAAAGAGGCGATATGATCACTACGTTCAAAATAGTAACAGGAATCGATAAAATTGATAGGGAAGAATTCCTGAGACCCGGAACTTCAAGAACAAGAGGTCATAGATTTAAACTAACAAAACAAAGCTGCTGGAGAAATATACGAAAATTCACTTTTGTAAATAGAGTGGTAGACGGTTGGAACAAGTTAAATGAGAAGGTGTTGGAGGCCAAAACCGTCAGTAATTTCAAAGCATTATATGACAAAGAGTGCTGGGGAGACGGGACACCACGAGCGTAGTTCTCATCCTGTAACTACACTTAGGTAATTACACACACCATGTATTTATTCACACTAATTTACATATACGCCTAAATTTTATAACTGGACATAAAACGCATTTTGCCAGAAATATATAATGGCAATCCCTCATTTGCTGCTGATCAAAGTTCAGTGGCTCCTAGTATGGCCGCCCTGCTCGTTCATACACCAGAGGATGATGTTGCAAGATATGGTCCTCATATCTTTACTAAGGCCCTAGAAGGAAAGTGAGGGACTCAGAATTCTTTTCAAACATGGGGGATTGTTACTAGAAGCCTGAGGAAGCAACTGTGAGCCCCATGCATGTGCAAGACTTTTAAATCTTTTCCCTACTACTTCATATGATGGGAGGCACAGGCAAAGCATAATTTGGTACCCCATTCGTATGATGTAATGCACAGCTGAAGGGTTAAGGATGAGGACCACCCCAAGCAGGGAAGCCTCCTAACAGGAAAGTATCCAGAACACCCAAGGAAAGACAACCCTGAGCTTATGCAGCTCCAAGTACACTAAACTCCTGGCTCATACACCCCTGCATAAACAGCCTCAAAGGTAAAACACTACTTTATAAAACAGAAGACTAGAGCCGGAGTGACTAGGACAGCCACCAAGCACCATCAGAATAGAACCTAGTGTGATGGGGCCTGGCTCACCCAGCTCCCCCCTCCCTCCTCCCCCAAAATGAGAGGGAAGGCGAGACAAAATTACCAAAATTTTGGTGGTTTGTTTTTATTGTTGGTGAGTTCTTTTGGTGATTTTTGAGGCAGCTGTCTCGTTTTAACCATGCAGTTGTATGATTTGTTTTGCCTAACTTTCTGGGTGCCTTTCCTGGTGATGACAATTATGATTAACTTTAAATGTAAAGTGTTCATAGGTCATGTTCCCTGAACACTCTGAGGGGGGCCAGGTTTTGGCCCGTGATCCCCCGGGAGGCCAATAGAACTCCGCGACTGATGGCACCTTGTAGTATGGCACTCATTAGCGTGTGATACCTTCAGGTAGCCAACAGGACTTCCCCAGAAATATATAATAAATACATATGTATGCATGCATGCATACCCAAGCATGAGCGTCACAAGCATATGACACCTGGACGGAAGAATCCTACAAAGAAATCAGATAAAATGGAAAGGTTTTAACTTCAAAATGATACTTTTCTGTTGGGAGCACCTACGGCTCCCTGGAGCTATCAGGCTAATGTGCGATATATTAGACTGGGGCATTAGTCTATGGAGTTCAACCTATTGGGGACCACGAGCCAAAACCTGGTCCCCCTCAGACAGGTTTCAGGGAGCAATGGCCCTGGAAAACCCCCCTGTGGTTGGGGTTTTTACTTATCTGCCATCGACTGGGGTTAGGCACCCACAAATGTAGGCATAACAAAACAAATCCTACATGGTGAGAAAAGGACAACAAAAAAAAAAAAAAGAGGCAGACTTCCCTTCAACTCCAAGGAAACAAGCAAACGCCAGACTCCACTGTTGCGCCGCTTGTCCGCTCAGCCCTCCCCTCCCCGCGCCAGCTACCTAGCACTCCAGTTCGTTATGTAATGTGTTACATTACAGAGGTAATGTAAACCTCTGCAGTGTTGTTGTGTAATTACCTAAGCGTAGTTACAGGATGAGAGCTACGCTCGTGGTGTCCCGTCTCCCTAGCACTCTTTGTCATATAATGTCATATTATTATAATATGACAATATAATATATTATTATAATATGACAATATTATTATAATATAATATGTTACATTACAATATGACATATTATAATGTCATATTATATGACAAAGAGTGCTGGGGAGACGGGACACCATGAGCGTAGCTCTCATCCTGTAACTACACTTAGGTAATTACACAACAACACTGCAGAGGTTTACAGCGTGTGGGTGGCCAGGTGTCCTCATCAGTACCGAGGATGCATGACCTTAGGGGCATCCTTCCTTAGGCGCCCTGTGAGTACTGCCCTTACGTGATAGGGTTCCCTTCCCTGGTGCATTTGGAACGCCATTTCTGTAGGGGTTTTTGCTGCTCGGCATTTACCCCACCCTTGGGGCCAGCTGGAGTTTTGTGGCCCCTGTTAGGCCTTGGGTATGGAGTGGTATTGTGCTGGTTAGGGCATTAAGGTGTTGAGCAGCCTGTCTACCTATGCAGCGGCCAGTTCCTGTTGCCTCTGGGGATGTTGTAGTTTTGTGGGGTTTTTCTTTTGTTTTTTGTGGTGGTGGACGGCTCTGCCCCGGAGCATCTGTTGCGGGTTTCCGGGGCTGTGGGGGGAGGGGGGGAGAGCCCGCTAGCAGTTCTGGGGCTATTTGCCCCTGCTTGCATTTTCTGCCTTCTGGGCGGGTTTTTTTTTTGTCCCTCTCGTCTACTTTATTATTCCGCATTTGCTGGCGTGATTTCAGATCTCTTGCATTAGCCGTGTCTCCTTTTCTTATGGTGACCATTTTCTTTTCTGCGGGGTCGCTTTCCCGCCTGGCCGCCAGGGCGGCGCTGCGGTTTGTTTGCTTACATGTCCCTGGAAGTGTGTGCTCGCATTTTGGGGGATTTTTTTTCGCCTTCGTCGAAGGTTTTATCCTCCCATTTCTCTGTTTTGTTCTTTCTTCTAGGGAGTTCTGTCCTTCTTCTGTTCCTCTGGGAACATTTGGGTGTTCGTTTTTTCATACAGTTTTGTGCTTTCTGTCTATGTCACTCTTGTTTTCAGTCTGTTTCTGGCTGTTTCACAAGGGGTACAGTATTGGTGATGTGTTTTGCCCTTCCTCTCTGTGGTGCATTTCTGCAGGCAAATGTGGTGGTTTGGGCTTCCCTGGTTTGATTCCGGATTCCTTTGGACTTTTCAGTTTCGTTTCAGAGGTTTTCTTCCTCTCAGGTCCCCTTTGGGGGTTCTGGAGGCCCTTGGTTACCTCTTGTGCGCCCCAGGTCTTCCTCTTCTGGAGTTCCGGGGTCGTCCTGGCTTGCAGACTAAGCTCTTCTTGGATCATGGACCATATTTTGTGATCATGCCGGGGCTTCGGCTTTTGTTGTCGAGGTGGGCCTTTGATGCAGATTTTGTGCTAGTGCATCCTCCGGTGCCTTCATTTCTGGCCAGCGAGTTGCTCACTCTGCTTGCCAGTCGGCTTCTTGCCTTTTTCTTTTTGTTTTCTCTCAGAGGGGGCACCGGTCCGTTTGCTGTTAACAGGGCAATGAGGGGGGGGGGTAGGGGCAGCTTGGTCTGTTTGCTCACGCTTGGCCACACGATCCGTGGGCATTTTCGGTTGTGTCATCCGGCCTATGGTGGCGTTGGGTGGCTGTTACTCCTTCAGGGGATTCGGAGCTGGTGGGGCAGGCTTCTTTCCTTGCACTTCGTCAGGTCATCTTGGAGTGGGTATGCTTGGGTGTGGTCGGAACGACCCCGTCCCTCAGGTGGGTTTCCCGCCTGTTTCCAGTGCCGAAATGGGACTGTGTGAATCTGAGGTTCTTTCTGAACTTGTCCTGTCTGAACCCCTGGATTCCTTGCCCCTCCTTTTGGATGGCCACTCTGTCTCGGGTCCTGCTTCTTTTGGAGCCAGATGTGAGGATAATGTTCCTGGATCTCATGGACGCGTATTGGCACGTCCGATTCCTCTGAGGTTCACAGACTGGTTAGGTCTCGTGGTGACGCGTCAGGCTTACTGCTTTCGTTGCCTTTAGGCTTGAATCTGGTACCTTCCATATTCGCAAGTCTTAACCTGTTCGTGGTTGGGTTCGTGGTGACCCGTCTATGTCTGTTAGGGGTTCGAATCCTGGCCTACCTCGATGACTAGTTGGTGTGGGCTCTCAGTCGTTCCACTTGTTTGCTTGCCAGGGGTGTGGTTCTTTCCCAGCTCGCCGGGTCCAATTCCTGGTGAACTGGAGGAAGTCCAGTCTAGTTCCGTCCCAGGTTCGGACCTGGCTGGGTTTTGTTTGCGACTCTTGAATCGCTTCCATGTATTCACCTAGTTGTGCTTGTGGGGTTGAGCTCTGGCTCTTTCAGTTCGCCTCTCAACTGTCAATCAATCAACTTTTTTTTTCACACACACACACGTACACACACCCAGGAAGCAGCCCATAGCAGCTGTCTAACTCCTAGGTACCTATTTACTGCTAGGAAACAGGGGCATCAGGGATAAAGAAACTCTGCCCATCTGTTTCGGTCGGTGCCGGGGATCGAACCAGGACCCTTAGGACTACAAACCCCGAGCACTGTCCACTCAGCCACCAGCCCCATGTCTCTCCCTCCGGAAGCCCTGCTGAGGCTGCAGCCCCGCCTTCGGCTTTTCTGAGGGGGATTCTAGGTCTCTTGGCGGTTGCTGCGTTGCCAACTTCCTCTTCTGGGTTTTCGGAATTCAGTGCCATGGCGCCTACCCGAGCCCTCGCTTGATGTGTTCACGGACACGTCGTCTCTTGGCTGGGGCTTTGTGACCAATGCTCACATGGCCAGCCAAGGGCTATGGGGGTTCGTCCTACCGTCAGGCTCACAGCACGGTGTGGAAGTTCACGGCGGTTTGGCTGTCGCTTCAGAGGGTTCGGGTTAGTCGAGATTCGACCATCCGGTCCCATTTGGACTGTTTTTCGGTGGTTCATTGCCTGAACCACAAGGGTTCTCTTTAGTCCTTGCCTCTTTGGGGCTGGCCTCTTCGAGTGGCTCATCTGCTGGATTCTCAGGTTTGGCTCTCCATGCGGTTCATATTCGGGAAGTGTCCAATGTCCTGGCGGATGGCCTGTCTCAGTTCATTCCCCTGTTCACAGAATGGACGGTCGATGCTGATTCCTTCCGTTGGCTCTGCCGGACATACGAACTCCTGAACGTGGACCTTTTCGCATCCCTGTGGTCTCAGCATCTCCCGATCTATCTAGCGCCCTTTCCCAACTGCGAGGCTGTCGCTGTGGACGCCTTTCAGCAGGACTGGCTGAGGTGGGGTTACCTGTTTACCTGTACCCCTTCCCCCCGGTCCAGCTGTTGCTTCGGGTGCTGGCTTGGTTGGAATCCTACCAAGGAAGAGTAGTCTTCATGGACCCTTTGTGGCCGGCCCAGCCTTTGTTCCAGGCGCTGCTTGTTCAGTGTGCGAACCTGGGACATTTTCTGCAGTTCCACCTCTCCAGCAGGTCGGATCGGACCGGACCGGTATGCGGCTGGTTCAGTCTTCTCCCCCGCTCTTTGCATCTGGTCTTTTTGACGAGGGTTTATTACCATTTGTATGGTGATCAGGTGGTTTCGTTCATGGTGTCCCACCTGAGAGATTCGTCTCGGAGACAGTATGAAGTTTCCTGGCGTTCTTTTCACCATTTCCTCTCTCTCTTTGTAGGTTGTCTTCTATTTCTGATCAGGTTTTCTTGTCCTTTTCATCTTGGCATTTTCAGGACTATCATTTAATACTTAATGCTGTCACCTCGTATCATGCGGAGCCGCTCCAGCTTGCATTCGGGGTGGATGTCACTTCTGCCCCGTTTTGTAAACTTTCTTGTTCTTTGTTTCACCTCCGGCCTGCTCATGTGCTGCCTGAGCCGTTCTGGTCCTTGGACAGGGTGCTCTCCTATCTTTCCTCTCCTCGGTTTGTGGTGGCCCCTTCGGTTCAAGATTGTTTTTCCAAGGCTCTATTTCTATTGGCAATGGCTTCTGGTGGGTCGGGTTGGTGAGCTTCATGCTCTCCTCCGGCGCAAGGGTTTTCTGCTCTTTCAGTCCTGGTGTCGGTTTGTTCAGCTGCAGCCTTCTCCTTCTTTTCTGGCAAAAAACGAGACAGCTGCTTTCCAGGGAGGTCCTTGGGGCATTGATGTTTGGTTGGTCAGGCCGGGGGTAATTATCTAATTGCAGTTACAGGATGAGAGCTGTGCTCGTGGTGTTCCATCATCCCAGCACATCATGGGTGGCATCATGTGTTGTGTTCAGTTGCGGCTCTTCCCCGTTATCTGCGTGCTTCGGCTACGGGTGACTGGGGATGCGCTTTGGGTTGATCCGGTTTCCCTCATTCCCTGTTCCAGGGCTCAGGTCTCCCAGGTAGTTGGCAGGGTTATTAAGTCTAGCCAGCCTACAGTCTATCCTGGTTGATACCTGGTTGATACCTGGTTGATGGGGTTCTGGGAGTTCTTCTACTCCCCAAGCCGGCCCGAGGCCAGGCTCGACTTGTGAGAGTTTGATCCACCAGGCTCTATCCTCTTGCCCATGACGTTAGGAATTTGACTGCTTTGGCTGCCATGTTTGGCAGCATGTCTTAGGTTGATATTTGGGCACAGGGATTTTGTAGGTCGAACAGGGTCCTGGCCGCCCATTCTTTGGTTAACGTTCCTACTCCTGGGTGTTCCTGTGTTACTTTGGGTCACAGGTTGCAGCCAGTTGTCTCAACTTTGCGTAGAGGAGTATGTGGTGGCTGCCTCCCGGGTAAGTCCCACTTTTCCTTATCTTTGAGTATGTATCTCCAGGGAACTGTAGGTGTTCCCCACAGAAAACCAGCATTGAATGTAATGAAACGCCATTTTCTGAGTGAGACCCGGAGGCTTCCTGGCAACCCTCCCTCCCCCCCTCTGGTCGGTGGTTTTTCGCGTTATTTGATGCTCAGCTTCCGAATTAGAGTGCTAGGTATCCAGCGTGGGGAGGGGAGGGCTCCACGGACGAGCGGCACGGTAGTGGTGTGTGACATTTGCTTGTCTGCTTGTTTCCTTGGGATTGGAGAGAGTTCTACCTCCATTTTTCATTTTTGTTATGCCTACCTTTCTGGGTGCCTAACCCTGGTCAATGGCAGATAAAGAAAACCCTCAACCACAGGGGGGCTTTCCAGAGCCATTGCTCCCTGAAACCTCTCCGAGAGCTAGCCCGATAGTTCCAGGGAGCCTCTGGGGCTCATCCAGACAATGGCATTTCATTACATTCAATGCTGGTTTTATGAATAACTTGGAAAGAAGATGAATGGATTACAGTTCAATATTGTTTTTTTGCATTCATCTATCTCTATTCTCATTTCATAACAGAGAAGTATATACTTGTGCAATGGTGGTCACGCATTAGTCAATTTCTCTCTCTTCTTTTCTTTTCTTTTCTGTTCAACTAATTAATGTTTTTACTTTTTTATAATAACTAATAACCTTATGAATACAATCTTAAGGAAGTCTGTATTACTCACCAATAATTCATCCATACTCGTATTCCATTTTTCGAGGTTTATTCTCTTGATGGCACATTTTTCGCTGCGAGGAATACATAGTGCAGAGTGTACAACTGCTGTGGCTCCAATACCTGCATCAAAGTAGACATATCTAAGTGGTAGAATAGAAGTGTTGTGCTGCTACACAATACCAACACAAAACCTACCTACGTACCGTACTTAAAATAACAAAAATAAAAAGTAATGAATCAACTTACTAAGATCTCTGTGGTGACAAACAAATTTCTCAACAAATGTATGCTAAAAACTCGCGCCGAGTACAATGTAAGGAGAATATACTGATGACTAAAGGTGATGGAAAATGAAACTATAAGGAGGAAAGGTTTGATGTGCCAGATCCTGGCAAGGAGGATGCCACAATGACAAAGATCCTGGCAAGGAGGATGCCACAATGACAAAGATCCTGGCAAGGAGGATGCCACAATGACAAAGATCCTGGCAAGGAGGATGCCACAATGACAAAGATCCTGGCAAGGAGGATGCCACAATGACAAAGATCCTGGCAAGGAGGATGCCACAATGACAAAGATCCTGGCAAGGAGGATGCCACAATGACAATGGAATGGACTATGGCTTCAGAGAAAACCAAAAAAGTACACTTTTAATAAATTAACAGTGCCCAATACCGGTTATCATGAGGATAAATTAAAGATTTTTCGAGAGGTAGTTCAAAGCGCTTGAATTTTAAATTCAAATCTGTCATTGTGGAGGCAGACATGAGATAAATTTTTAGTTAGTTCAGGAGAGTGATATTTATTTATTGAAATATTTACAAGAATTACATGATGGTATACACGGTGTCCCAGAAAATAATAAGTTGTAATTTGAAAGAGACATGTAATGAAACTAAATAATGTTCAGGTAGGTATTACTAATACATTACCGTTCATAATTTTAACGACGACGATATACAAAGAAGACATGTGAATGATGAATAGGTAGAAACAACTTAACAAGATGCTTGTGGAATGATGCATATCATTGTATGTGGTGCAAATGCAAGAGAAACAAAGAATTACACTTCCTAATTCTGTTACAAGTGTTATGGAATCTTACGTACAATGTAAAATATCCCCCCTAATGCAGACAAGTCAAAGTGACAAGATGAGTTAGTGGAAAGAAAAATGTTAATTTTGTGGATATAAAATGAAGGAGAAAGCGGAAAAAAGGGAGCTTGACGAGAGTAAGGGACAGGCTTGTGAAAAATTATTTAGCCTAAGCAAAACAAAAACTAGCATGAAACTGCCAGAAAAGTAAACAAAGTTAAATATCAAAATAGGGAAGAATGTTAACTGCTAGTAAAGAAATACACAATTGGTAGAGGGGAAAGATACAGGTGTGGATGTGATGCAGAAATAATGAAATGCAATGAGAAAAAGGAATAAAATTGGTGTGAAGAATTTGACATAAAGAATGAGAAAATAGTACAGGTACTGTACAAATATAGCAGGAAAAAAGTGAAATGAAAAGCCTCTTCCTGAAAACTTATGAGAACAAATATAAATCACCAGGCCCTTAATGAGCATCTTTAAGGCTGAAGAAACCATTGCCAAGTGAAAACGTATAAGGCGGGACAAGGTGGTGCTCAGAAAGGAGCACTTTATTTGACTCAACAAAATTATTTCTGAGCAAGACACCCAACGGTAGCTCAACTAGCCTCCTTCCCTCGGTGCTATTACACAATGTGAAATAGAACCAATATAGGAGTACTTACCCTAGCCAACATCTAGACCCTTACATGTTCAGGTATTACTAATATACTTGTAGACTCTAGAGTCTAGATAGCCCCTAAAACCTCTAGGCTAGCATCTCTCAACATTTTGTACCACTGTGGAATCCTTGAAATAATTTTCATGTCTCAAGAAACCCAGTTTAGGTTGCTGCAAGCACGTTGCAGCAACCTAAACCTAGCATGCAACGCCTGAGCTGCCTGCACCCGGATAATGTCAACAGTGGATTAGGTGAATGGAGTCAAACAAGTAACTATGCTCGCAGAACTCCGGGCCGAAGGTGTCACCGACCTAACAGGCAGCATGACGGAGGCAAAAGCAATGAGCGTCGCCCTGAGACAAGGGGACAGCGCAACCCTCAAACTCCCACAAGGCGAGAGGATGGATGTGACCCAGGAGTCGCATCCATCGGATCCCTTGCGCCCCCGCGGGATTTCCCAGGGGCTTTTAAACTGTTTTTACTAAGGGTAAGCCCAGGCAGGATACTGCTAACCGGCACCTAAGTTTACCAAACAAACTTCTAAAACTGAACCCCTGGGATGTGTCCACTCATGGGGGGCCTAGCAGTAGGTAACACTGAAAAACAGGTCAAGACCCTAATATAACAGGAGGCAGGGGAACAAAAGCAGACAACCCCATTAGGCACAAACAAAAATGAAAAGAAAAACCTGGCAGGAGGATAACGTACCCAGAAGGAACAGAGCCAGCTGCTGTAATAGGTGCGAACTAGGTGCACAGTGCCCCGTGCCCCTTGCCCCGTGCCCCTACCACTGCAAAAACTACTACTTACCCAAAGGTAAACAAGGGATGAGTAAACCCTCCAACACATCCAGGACGGTCAATCACCAAGCAGTAAAAGACCAACAGAGGTCGACCCAAGGTGACTTGTGCAAGATAACCCTAAGCCCCAAGGGCAGTACTTGCAGGGCACTCAGGGAAGGGAACCCTAAGCACATGCAGCCAGAGTACCTGTGAATACTCAGGTATTCCAGTTCCAGTATTCGGTATCAATCCCAGCTCGCACGCCATCATAAGAGCAGTATTGGACACAAGGCACAGCACAACAAGAGAGAATCTGGAACTGGAGCCACACGACGACCGAGCCACAATCACATTAGACGAGAACTGAAGGGTGGATCGCTGGCGTGGTGGGTCTGGGGCTCCCCTTCCCCCTCCCGGGGAGGGGGAAGCTGCGCAGACATGCCGCACGGCACGTGTGACGTCATGCTGGTTTGCTCGTTTTCAATTGGGGGAGTTCTGTTCACTTGTTAATCTATTTTAGTCGTTTTAACCAGAATAGGAGTTTGTTTTGACGCGCTTACCTTTCTGGGGTGCCTGCCCCAGTCAGTGGCAAACACAGAATGCTCCAAATCCCATGTGCATTTCTATAGGCTATTGCTCCTCGTGCCTCTCTGAGGGGGCCAGGTTCTGGCTCGTGGTCCCCGATACGTCTAGAACTCCATTCACACTGACTGATGCCAAAGTCTAACGATATATGTATCAGCCTGGATAGCTCCAGGGAGCCGAAGGAGCTCCCCCTCAGAAATTGATGTAAAAAAACTGAAAAGAGTACAGATATACACATTTTAGCGTGGTCGCTCGCCCACGTGAAACGCTGGGCCTACCTTGAGGTAGGCTGGGGTGCACACGCCGGGAATGCAAAAGTGTTAAATACATGGATGACAAAATTAAAAAAAAAAGTCGCAACCTTTGTCAGACCAAAAATGGAATATGCTGCAGATATATGGTGCCCATATTTCAAGAAGCATATCAATAAACTGGAAAAGGTGCAAAGACATGCAATTAAATGGCTTCCGCAACTGAAAAACAAGAGCTACGAGGAAAGTTAGTGATGTTAAATATGTCAAAGTAGTGATGTTAGTGATGTTAAATATGTCAAAGTAAATATGTCTACAAAATATGTAGACAATAGAAGAAAAATAGGTGATATGATCACTACATACAAAATAGTAACAAGAATTGACAAAATAGACAGAAGAATTTTTGAAAACTGCAACTTCAAGAATAAGAGGACACTAAGGAAACAAGCTGCCAAAAAAATATTAGAATGTTCACTTTTGCAAACAGTGTTAGATGGTTGGAACAAGTTAAGTGAGAAGGTGGTGGAGAACTACTAACAGCCAAAACTGTTAATAGTTTCAAAGTGCACATGAAAAAGAACGCTGAGAAGACAGGACACCATGAGTGTAGCTTTAATCCTGTAACTAAACTTAGTTACTGTAATTACATACTAAGTCACACCAGGCCTCTTATCTCGTGAGTCATTAAAAGTCTATCTGGAACCACAGACCAAAACCTGGACACCCTTTCAGAGGCCAGGTGATTTTTGGTCACCCTCACCAAAAAATCAGCCACCAGAAAGGTAGAGCAAAACAAAACATACAACAGCAAGGCAAATTTAATCAACAGTGAAAACAAAGCTCTTAGCAGAGCGTTCACCCGCTAGTAGCAACTGTCCACTGAGTTCATTTTCTGAGAGAGCCCTCTTGCCCCAGAGAAGAACAACAGAAAGGGAAACATTAAGGTGGAGGAGAACAGAAGACAAGTAACCTCTGAATGAGGAAGAATCAGAAACAGGGAATCCTACCTAATGCAACACAAGCTCCACACGGCTCCAGCACAACAATGGAACAAGCTGCCAAAACCATGGAAACAAGGAGGTGCCAACCATGGCTAACAGAATACACCCAGTAACAAAAGCCAACAAAAACATGGCACTATAAAAAGAATCATAGGCTAAATCAAGAACCGAGGAGATGTAGAAAAAGTAAAATCTGATCTAGGGACCAAGAAAACTCAGAAGTAAACATGCCAGAGGTGAAAAAATGCACCAGATGACCTGTGAAACGGGACCAATGAAATGTTGAAGCTAATTCCAGCAAAAGCAACTCTACCAGTGCTGAAAAGCAACAGTATTAGGCATAAACATAAATCAATGAACAACCAGGACCAAAAGGAGAGGATTATTGGAATTGAGAGGACAAGCAGCAAAGAGAGAGGAAAAGGTGAAAAAAACAGCAAAGGACCTCATAATGTCACAGACACGAAAAATGCTGGTCAGATACCAAGAGATCGGCCAAACACTAAGATCAGGATAGAGCCTACCACACAGACATCACAATTGCGTGATGCATCAAATGAACAAATCCACAAGGGCCGTGACGAGGATTCGAACCTGCGTCCGGGAGCATCCCAGACGCTGCCTTAATCTACTGAGCTACGACATGGTCAAAAGGAGTTGAAACCAAAGTTCTACTGAACTTACTGGATCGTGCAGCCTCTCCGAGGCACAAACCAGGGTTTTACACAACTCCCCCATGCACTCGAGCTATGTCAATAGGCCGTTCTCCCTTGTGGATTTGTTCATTTGATGCATCACGCAATTGTGATTTCTGTGTGTAATGAAGTAAGGGCGAAGAGGGAGAATGGCCTATTGACATAGCTCGAGTGCATATGATATTTTTGAGTTTTTTATTAGATTACAGTATTTTATTTAGTATGTTACTGAAGAATGTTGAAAGAGTTCTAGGCATTTGTGTGGTTTCATTCTATGCACTGGTCAACTAACATTTTTTGTTATTGACATCGGTAACTATCCTAATGTTATTTTGGCTACAGTATATTGTAACCTTTATCTATATTGCTCTCATACCTTACCCATGGTTGTGCTTCCTAACCCCATGAAAATGAGAAGAGAGGTGGTAATGATGAAGATAAAATCACAAGATTAGTATTAAATACTATAATTAAACATTCATTGTACATTATTCATGTAATACAATTTTCAAATCTTACTTTTAATTATCATTTGAGAATTAAAAGTCACAGAAAATAATGATCATTTGAGAATTAAAAGGTCACAAAATAAATATTGCATCTAGTAATACAAGTGATATCTGTAAGAATTACTTACTAATAATCTCTATCAATTAGTTATGGTAAAGCATATCCCTACCATAGTTGCCTAATTATTAAAATATACAGAATTGAAATAACAATAATCATTATAAACTAAACAAATCCCTTCCCCCTTGGAATACCACCTTTCTGTGGTGGGAGGATTGCGTGCTCCGACGACTTGGAGGGCAGTCGAGTGTGGCTCGTGAAAACCCTCTTCTGGCCAAAGGATAGGGGACAGACTAAGTGTGTTCCATCCTCTAGGGGTAAGCCCTGTGATCCTGTGAGGCAACAGAGCCCTACCTACTCCGGTTTGACTCTTCCTGTTGGGGAGCCAAGCCAACATTGTAAACCAAACCCAAAAGTTAGATCAATAATCTTTATACAACACCAATCACCTCATTTTTAAGGCCTTACAAAAATTATTTACTGCTCAAGCTACAAGAAGTTGTTTGATCACAGGAATGCAATCAAGAAAGGTATCCCAGGTTTCTCATGCCAGCATGTCTGCAAATCTTACGACACAAATATACTGTAGCATGAAATTTTAAAGATAAACTATACAGTAATTCTAATTATAAAATATAAAATATAATTCTTAAAGCTACCCCAAAGAGGCCAACAAGGCTGAAAGTCTACACAGTACAGTACTGTATATGGCATAAATCACACCTAACACCAACTTAAGAGTTACATTAAAATCTAGAAATCATTCATATAAAACCAAAAGATAGATAAGGTAATTGTGAGGAGAAAGTGGAAAGCCAGTATGACTATATAGCCATACGGAGCGTGACACAGCCATATGCTATATGGACGTGATACGTAATCAGACAAAAGTTGAGATATGAGGATGGTGTGAAGGATCAACGCTCAACTCCTTCAACCAGCTAGGATCGAATTCCAACACATATTCAAATCCCCCCCTTTCCAGAACATACAGTGTATCATATTTTCAACAAACAGATGTTCTAAAAAGTTTTAAACACTGACAAAATTTTACAAAAAGCGATTAAAAAAACCAGCGTTGAATGTAATGAAACGCCATTTTCTGGGCGAGTCCCGGAGGCTCCCGGAGCTATCCAGGCTGATGGATATGTATAACTTTCTGGCATCAGTCAATGCATGGAGTTCTTGCCTACCGGGGACCACGAGCCAGAACCTGGCCCCTCTAGAGAGGCACGAGGAACAATGGCCTATAGAGACCCCCAGTATGATTGGGAGCATTCTATGTCTGCCATCGACTGGGATAGGGACCCAGAAAGGTAGGCGCCCCAGAACTAACCCCTATTCTGGTAAACTATTGCGACCGAAGACCGAACAGGTGGGCAGAAAACTCCCCAAACGAAAAACAGCTAATCATCATGACGACATCATGTCGCCGCGCCGCCGTCTGTGCAAAAAAAGAAGGGAAACCGGATCAACCCAGAGCGCATCCCCGGCAACGGAAGCCGTGGCGGGCAAATAACGATGGAGAGTCGCAACCGGACCCAACACATGATGCACCCCCGGCCTGACCAAACCAAGCATCAACAACCCACGGCCCCCTCCGTAACGCAGCCGTCTCATTCTTCGCCAAAAAGGGGAGACGGCTGCAAACGAACATAACGACCATCAGGACCGAAAGAGCAGAAACCTCGACGCC
>WNGS01121050.1:0-15522 GCA_020271785.1 Procambarus virginalis
CACCCCATCCGGTCAACCACTGTCTAGCACAGAAAAGCCTTTGATATCGACGTCAGAATGACTGCTGGCACTAACCCCAGAGAATTTCTGAGACTCCTGAAAGTTCTCTAAAAGCGAACGGTCTCCCTACCTTCATTGTTCCTGAAGAAGTCTACAACACTGCGGGTTCAACTCCAGCAACTGACCCTGTAGAGGATGCCGACTCTACATCCGACGACGATTCCGCTACTGCAATGCAGGCTTCAGTTCCTGTTCGAGTACCTTCAGCAAGCAAGACTCTGCCTCCTGAGACCCCCACTTCTACTACAGTTCCAGTTACTAACCGTGACATCACTGTGAACGCGGCCACGCTTTCAGACTTACTGTCAGGTCCTGCTCCACACGTTTCTCCGGTTGTTGCTGACCCTTCACCCGTCCCAGTGGTGAATTCAGCTGCAATTGACCCTTGGTGTGACCCTGTAGAGGGTCTATACTATGAAGTTCCTTCTGCTGCAGTACCTACTGCTGCTACTCAAACTCCAAGAGCTCAACCTGCAAGAACTCTATCTTCTCGATCTACCACCTCTGCTCTTCACTCATCTGATGAATCGGATGAGGACTTGTCTGTTGGAACATCATCTTCACGGAAATGTCACTACTCAGCTGCCGATCTCCTTCACGACACCGCACCAACAACCCCCAACGATAGCTCCACAAGGCCAGCACCAAGTCAGACCACCAAGACCAAGACCGATAAGTCCAAGAAGAAGACCAAAGATCAGAGTTTGGTGAAATAGTCAACAAAAAGAAGACCAATAACGAAATGATTTAACATCAACATCTATAATCAACCCTCAACTGCCAGCTGCTTTAAAGCGACGAGAAGACCCAACTAGGGAAATCAGGGGAAAATGAGATCTTACCAACAAGAGTGCATCAGAAGGGCCCGTACCGGGTCCTTCTGATGGACTCCCTCATTTTCACACGATTCAGGCCCTCAGACGAGAAGTGATAGGGCTCACGCTCCTTCACAAACGCCATATCTGGGGCTCATTGGTGAACCAGCCAACAATTACAAGAGTGAGCCAGCCGCGTTTGGAGGAAAATTAAACAACTCCTTGGCTCGACTACCACCCCTCTCTCCCATCTCAACCACACACACCAATACCAACAACGAGGTGGTCACGACTAGGATTGAGGACCCCCAGCACCAGGCCAACTTCATGGGAGAGGTCTGGCGCGGAATATTCACCGAAAACCTTAACCAGGTTAACCTTGAGACCAACGGAGGGTGGGCCTATGGGCCCATGAAAACGACGAAAACCTTCGCAGGAGACCAACCATCGACGATGCCCAACTCGATCCATCCCACCCCATCACAAGACCGATCACTCTTTTAGAGTTAAGGGAGGCCCTGAAGAATACCAAGAACAGAGCTCCGGGGCTTACAGGTATTACCCTCATTCAACTCAAGTTCCTTCCATTAACTACATCCAAAGCCTTCTTAATTAACATCTATAATGCCATCCTGGCATCCGGGCACCTACCCACTGTTCTAAGACCGCAAATATGAATTTCATTCCCAAACCAGCAAGAGCAGATACTACTCCCTGTGAACTACCGAACGATCTCCTTGCTAGAAACGGCAGGGAAATGCTTTGAGAAAAAAATATCTAACAGAATTAATTACTATATGGAATACCACCACCTTTTCACAGAAAAACAGTTCGGGTTCAAGTACCAGAGGTCGACTCAACATACAATTAACGTAATCTACGACGCAGCCGACAGCGTTCGCAAGCAAAAGCAAACGGCAATAATAGCGACAAGAAATGTACACAAGACATTTAACAGCCTCTGGCACGACGGACTCCTCTTCAAGCTGGCCAACCTGCCTCACCACAACTGGACCCTACTGAGACTGATTAACAACTTCCTAAAAAACAGAAGGATCATTCCAATGTTTAACACAAAAACAGCAGCTGCATTCACACCTATGGCGGGGGTCCCCCCCAGGGGTCATGCATCAGCCCTGTTCTCTTTAACCTCTTCGTGAATGATTTGCCACGCCCCATCCACAATGATACAATTATCACCCAATTCGCAGACGATGTCATTCACGTTGTCACGTCGATGCCTGCAGGACAAAATGCAAAACACGACATGGTGATTAAGGAAGGTCAAGGAGGAACTAGCCGCCACGGCAACGTGGGAGAGGGAGTGGAAAATTGTGACCAACCCCAGCATGATCCAACTTTGCTTGATAGGCTGCTGGGCTAGCTCCTTGGGAGCTATCAACATTGGAGGCACGCTGACAAGGGTACAGAACTCAACCACGATCCTGGGATATAACATAGCAAGGCTTCTGAACTCTAATGAACATATTAACAGGAAGGCAGTAATTGCCAAGACTCAACTAGCCAAGATATACCGCTTCCATCAGGCCCGGCAACATGTAAACTACACATCTACAAGATGCTCATTCGGCCAACCCTAGAATACCCGTACACCCCACTCACTCTGGCAAAGAAATGGAACATGCTGAAACTGCAACGGGTCCAGAACAGGGCGCTCAGATTTGTGGCAAATGTGTCACTCTTAGACAGAGTACGCACAGAAGACCTTCATAATAGACTGAGGATTGACCCACTGAATGTTCTCCTGCATTGCCTCTCGATCAAAGCTATATAAATTAAAAGTATATATATATATGCCAAACCGTGACGATCCCTTTGTTGTCCTCAACACGACGAATTACGCTATGCTCGACCAGCCTCACAGGTCGAGGAGGATGTCCCTCCAACAGAGGGTAAGAAGATACATCCACGACAGAGCCTACCCCAGGCCCAGGATCTTAAGCAACCTACCACAAGAGGACGAATGGCATCCGCCAGCCCCACTGAACACCTAACTCCTACAACCTGAAACCCACCGATTAAGGATTTAAAAACTCCACTCAACCACCAACCACTGATAAAAAAATAAAGCACAGCTCTCCAGGAAAAACGGCGAGTGGCTATTTAATCACCACCACCTGCATTATGGCTACTCACCGCCAGCTGATCAGGGGAAAAAAAAGAAAAAAAAAAACGAGCCTTTTACTATCCACCATGTATCACCTCCACACTCACCCATCACTTCTCATCACAATCAATCCCAAAGTGGTTGGGCCACTTACCTGTAACCCCCTCCTCTCCCTCACACCCTAATCCTTTTCAAGTTTTCCTATGTCCCTCCCATCCTTCTGTTCCCGACTTACCAGTCCTATGGTCTTGAAACTGAAACTGAAACAGTCCCTATGTTGTTTCGGCAATAAAATTTTGAGTGTTCAAAACAAACAAAAATTAAAATAGTCATAAGAATGTAGAGATGACTTAATTACTATGCACTACAGTTAAGAGAGTGGTATAACAGATAGTTAAATTTTACACTAAGATACTGTGTACCACGTTTTCAGTCCATTGGTCGTCACTTAGTTGCTGTGAAACGTGTTCTGAGGTCAGTGGTTATCACAGAAACTCACTTTTCAACAGGTGTTTCTTGTGGTGGTGTTTTGTTCAGGTGGCCACAGAGCAGTAAGCCTAGAGCCAGCAGGTGGCCAGAGAGCACTAAGCCTAGAGCCAACAGGTGGCCACGTTCTATTAGCAGGACGGGTTGAGACGCTACCCAGGGAAATTGTGATTTAAATATACAGTTACAATAATAAAATAATGTTAATGTCATTTTGGTGAGTTATCTCCCCCTTGTATTTGATGGTTATCCATCCTGATTTCATGTGCTGTGTTAGAAATTCCCCTGTGTTTCTCCATTCTTAGGAATAATAAAGTAAAGCGAGAGCCTCCCGTTCAGTTCAATAAGACTAAAGTAATCCATTCAATTTCAATCACTGGTCCGTTGAGTTCCCTGATTATCGAGTCCCTTCCTTCCTGGGGACCGATAATTATAGACACATTCATTCATTTGGAAGGTGGTGGCAGTGTATAAAGGTAAGAAGATTAATAATCCCTATTTCCTTGTGATATTCCTCATTTAATATTCAGCTTATATTCGTGACAGTCCAGCGAGGGGTCATATGGTCCGTTAATAGTGTTTGCTGGGTTTTAAGTGTGGACAGGGTTTACAATGTACATAAAGTAGATGTTATAGTAGAGTATTACAAAAATACAAGGGTTTATGTAGCAACGTTACAATAAGGGTATAGCAAACATTACAATGGTAGCAGCGGTGTTTCAATAATTTCTTGACGATTATTGAAGCCTCACGCGTCTGTCCGTTCGGTTATGCTGTGTGGTGAGAGTGCAGCCGGGGCCCATGAGATAGAGTCGACGGTAATCCTATGTGGTGCGATTCGCATAGAGTAGGCGATTCTAGGGTCTTGAGAGGCTGGTAAGGTTTATTACAGGCACTTAAGTGCGCTAGCAGGCAGTTAAGTGTGGAGGCCGCCTTGGGTAGTTGGACAGGGTACTTTTCTCGACCCTCTGCAACTACGGACAAGGGTGTTGCATGGTGGTTTTGCAACAACAATTCTAGGTTTCGAATTGTCTGAGCGGGGAAGTATTAGGACGCTAATTATTTATCCCCGAGGGCGTGTTAGGCGACCCAATCGCTAGATTTCTACGGTACAACCATGAAGGTACCAAGAGTTACTGAGGGATGGCGTAGTAGATTGTCTAGCAACGGAATTACGGTGGTGTCGGACAGTTAGATCCGTCGGTTGTTCCGCTATCTAGTCTAACCGTTGACCGCGAAGGACGGGATTTATTTGGTACTGTCGGGATTGGTGGATGTGGTTACCGAGACTGGTAAAAGCGACAGGGCGGGCGGGACGGGACGGTTATAGGTTAAATCGAGATCTCTTAAGTACTACATTAAGTTCCCTGTATATTAAGTTCCCTTTCAAGTTAAGTATCCCTTCGTTAGTTAAGTATTCCCCCTTGTTAGGTAATTTTCGTATATAAGTGTTATTATTTTCTAAGTATTTGTTTTATATTTCTTTTATATCTGGAGTTGTGTACATGTATGCAGTATCAATTCTCTGGGAGAATTACCAAGGTGAGTGGTCCACTGTTTTCAAGTGAAGTGAAGTGCAGTTGATTCGTGTATTCGTTAATTCAGTGAAAATCGTTGAAAATTGTTGTGATGATATATTTCAAAGTCGCTTGGAAAATCTCAGTTTTGGGAATAAATTCTAATTTTGTGTCTAGCCATACGATCATTGGGTCGTCAGTGTTAATTCCAGTGTGCGATTACAGTGATCCAAGTTAGAACTTTGAGAGACCAAAAGTCGATTTTTGGTCATTTAAGCGAATTAGCGTTGGGACTCTGATTTTTTTTCTAGCGGTTCTCAGCGCTCAGTGAGGCAGCGCTCAGTAATTGTTTGCGCTCAACCAAGTGTCTAAGTGTCTTGCGAGTGATATATTCAGTTCAAGTGATACGCAAACTACACGTCGGTATTTAATTATAATTTTGAGAAAAGAAATACTTGGTTAATTAAGGATTAGTGCGGAGTCTACTTTCTGAGGATTCGACTTCGTGACAGTGTGCGCGCTTTTAATTTTTGTAAACTTACCAACGTGTCCAAGTGTCTGGTGAGTGTTATATTCGGTAAAGTAACAAGTCCCCTACACGCCAGTATTTAATTATAATTTGGGAAAATAATTACTAATTTTTAATTAAGGTTCAGCGCGACTCTGTCTAGCTGTGAGTGTCGCGGCTATGTGTTAATTTCTCAGTATTCTACTACGCGAGCGGCAGTGACCCAGTGTAGGCTACGTAAACATCGAGTGCATTCAGTAACGTAAATAAGTGATTTATAATTATCTGAGCGCCGTTGTCAGCGTCGGGCGTTAAGAATTTAATAATTGTTGAAGATTATAAACATCGCGCCAGTGTTAAATTAACGATAACGTTCATTCAATTCTAGCGCGCCTAAGATTTACTAGAAAATTTGAAAATTTAGAAAATTTGAGAAATTCAGTTAGATTATTTTCGATAAAAACAGAGTTGAAACTAAATTATTTACAATAAATTCAGTGTAGTTCCTTTCGCGATAATATTCACTATATAATTTCAGTATATTTTGTTCAAGAATGCGGTAATTATCAATATTTTTCTAACATTTATATTGGTCTTTCATTTAGAGACAAGAAATTTTTACTTTAATTCTTTTTATAATTGCGTTACCAGTCCATCGAGTGTCAAATAAATATAGTAAACTCATTACATTTTATCAAGATTAATTTTAGTAATTTCCTGGCGTTTAATAAATTAACGTAACGTAACCTACTATTTTTAGTGTATTTGTGCGCGTGTATCTTATTCACATCGTATACAGTTGTTTTCACAAGTAAATAAATGCTAGTCGATGCCGTCGTGGATTCTATCTGTTTGCGTAGAAATTTTACGAATGCGAGACGAGGTTAATAAGACACAATAATTCCATTCATTGGTAGTATGGAGTCAGCGAGATTCTGCCGCGGTCATTCTGTCATCGCCTTGTCAACGGGCGACGGTCCTCGCTGGGGCTCGAGAAATCGATTAGGAAGGGTGGCCATAAATGATACATCCGGTGTGGACACACGGAGCATTGTTTCCAAGGAGTGAGGTTACGAAACGTCTTGTGTTATTATTAGTGGTTATTTATGAAACCAAATCGTGTGTTAAAATTTCACCCTGATCCGACGACGGGTCTTGAAGTTACGTTTGGGGTGAAAATGTTTTTTAGCAATGAATGGACAATGTATGCAGACACAACCTCCCCAATACCCCATCCTTACCCAAGCACCCCTCCCTACCTACAACCCCCAACCCCAAACCCTCCCTACCTACAACCCCCAACCCCAAACCCTCCCTACCTACAACCCCGTTCCCCAACCTTACCTCCAGGCCAACCCATGTCCACCCCAAACCCTGGCAGACCCATACCAACCCCAGCCAAATACCACCCAAACCCTTGTCGACGCATTATTGGAATTGTGGAAAACTACATTTCCCTCTCAACCCCCACCTTTACAACCCCCTGTTTACAATCCCCCTCCACAACCCACCCCTGGCCTTCCCTCACCCTCCTTCTCATCCCCCCAACTCACCCAACCCACCCCTCCTGTTACCCACCCTACCCCCTCCATTAACCCTACACCTTGCTCCTCACCTCCCCTCCACCCCTCTACCCCTCCTACCCCCATTCCTGGTGTCGCCTCCACAGAAGTTGCTGGGGAATGTAGCCAGCGGGCTTCTGGGACGCGTAAAATTGATGATGAAATTTGTTGGAAGTGTCATGGCCGAGGCCATTACAGGTATGCGTGCACGAGCACACGGGTCAAGGATGACCCAGAACAGGTCAGTACGTTGGGTGGCAGACCTACGTTTGAGATGACGGTTGAAGGTGTGAGATTGACAGTTTTTGTGGACACCGGAAGTCAAGCAACTCTCATTAAAAAGTCAGCCTTCAGCACACTTAAAGAGACACGCCTTAAGCGTTGTGGGAAGCATTTAACAGCAGTAAATGGGCAACATATTAATATCTTGGGCCAGGCCACTCTTAATTTTGAAGTGGGTAAGGGAGAAGCGTACCCACACAATTGCACGATTGTCGAGAATCTTGCATTCCCTGGTCAGGTTTTGTTGGGAATGGATTTTCTGGGACGAGTTAACTTTTCGTTGTCTGCTCAACAGGGATCAAGGAAGTGCAGATTGAAGTTGGGCCAGGTAGTTTATCCCATTAAAATGGTAGATCATCCACCAGTAATTGCTTCCATTAGTAAGAAACAGAAGTACAACATTCACTACCCTAAGTTGTTGTTTAAGTCTCTTCCAGACACAGATAAGAAATCATGTGGGTTACATGCCTTGGTGAAACAATGTTGCCCACCACATTCAGTAAAATTCCTTAAAGTATCAGTGGGACGTCACATTGCACCAGGTACCATCCTTCAGGTGGCTGGGAGATGTGACAGGTTGTTGATCCCTCATCATTTGATCACAGTGCTTGATAAAGGTGCCCTTATTCCAGTTGTCAATCTCTCGCACAAAACCTATCGTTTCAGGGCAGGTGATAGGGTGTCTCAGGCTACAGTTGTAGAAAATACAGGAATTTTTCAGTATCAAAGCCAGGAGGAGATGCCAGCCACCACAGCACAATGTAGTGCGCTGAATGTTACAGATAGTAGCACACAGGGGAAACACAAGACCGAGACAGGAAAAAGTAGCAATACTCAGGAAGTTGATAAGTTAATCTCGGCTCTGGATTTGCAACATGTGCAACAGTCAGATAGAAAACTTTTGAGAGGGATTTTACGTAAATTCCCTAGACTGTTTGCAACAGAAGACGATCAAATCGGGCTTCTGGATAGGATCGAGCATGTGATTCCTACAGGTGATCATCCTCCTATTTACACCCGTCAATGGAGGCTTCCGGAACGGGCGAAGGAAGTAATTAGGGATGAGTGTCAGAAGATGTTAAGACAGAATGTGATAGAGCCTAGTACATCACCATGGTTGTCGCCAGTAGTGTTGGTACGTAAACCGGATGGTAGTTATAGGTTTTGTGTTGACTACCGAAAGATAAATGAAATTACTAAAGGTGATGTGTATCCTTTGCCACGGATACAAGAAATTATAGATCAGTTTGGGGCAGCCAAATACTTTTCCACTCTGGATGCGAAATCTGCGTATTGGGCCATACCAGTAGCTGAGAAAGATAGAGAGAAGACCGCCTTCTCTGATGGGGTTCATACTTATCAATTCAAGCGGATGCCTTTCGGGTTAAAGACAGCGCCTTCATCATTTCAGAGGGCTATTAATTATATCCTCAGTCCAGTCTTGGGAAGGCACTCATTAGCGTACCTGGATGATGTGGTTATCTACTCTAGGACGTTCGATGAGCACTTACGAGATTTGACTGAGACGTTGTCACTATTAGATAAGGCGGGCTTCAAACTTAACGTGAGTAAGTGCACTCTGGCGTCTCAGAAATTCAAGTTTCTGGGATTCCAGGTGAGCACAGATGGTATCCGACCTGACCCCGACTCCTGTCGTGCCATTGCTGACATGCCAACACCTAAGACAGCAAAGGATGTTCGAAGGTTTCTGGGGGCAGCCGGATATTTCCGTCGCCACATAGAGGGTTTTGCAAGTACAACAGCACCGTTAACTGAGCTTACTAAGAAAAATGTTAAATTCGTTTGGAAACCTGAGCATGATAACGCTTATGCAAAATTAAAAAGTCAACTCATTACAACCCCAGTATTGGCAGTACCTGATTTTGATAAGGAGTGGGAAGTACACACTGACGCCAGTGGTATAGCTATTGGTGGGTGCTTAATGCAACGTGATAATGACAATCTTCCTCACCCTGTAGCATATTTCAGCAGGAAGGTTAAGGGTCCGGAGATCCGCTATTCTGCAACGGATAGGGAAGCTTTGGCTGTGGTAGAAAGTGTCAGGTACTTTGAACCGTATCTTTTCCAACGTCACTTTGTCATTTATACAGATCACAGAGCTTTAACTCATATTTTTAAGAAAAGAACTAAGTGCCCTCGCATGTCACGTTGGTCTCATGAACTAGCTGCTCACTCGTTCCAAATACTTTACAAGCCTGGTCCATCACATGTTGTACCAGACACTTTGAGTAGAAACATTGCTACTATTACTGTAAATCTGAATATTGAAAATATTTCCAGCGAGAATTCCAGATGAACGAACCAAGGTGGAAAGAAATTATTGAACTGTTAGAGGGAGGAAAATATCCGTCAAAGAAAAGTAATTTAGCAATTCATGATTTTGAAATGAAGGATGGGGTCTTATTTTATGTAAAGGGACAGAAGGATCGTGCAGTTTTTCAGCTGGTTATCCCAGAAGTGTTGAAGAAGTCAGCGTTGAAACTCGCGCATGCGTCTAAGATTGCAGGTCATCCGGGTATTTTTAAAACTCACATGAAAGCCAAGTCACTCTTTTTCTTCCCCGGTATGTTAACAGAGGTCATTAACTTCGTTAAGTCCTGTGGTCATTGTCAAAGGAGGAAAGGTACCCTTAAGGTACAAGCTCCATTGCAAGAATTCCCAGATATTTTGGAACCTTTAGATCGGGTGGGGGCTGATCTGATTGATCTGCATCACAGTCATTCAGGAAACCGTTACGTATTGGTGTTGGTAGACCACCTTTCCAGGTACACCACACTGATTGCCTTGCCTCAGAAAGATTCACGAACTGTTGCAAAGGCGTTCTTAGATAGGTTTGTCACTGTATTCGGTCCCCCTAAAGTATTAGTTTCTGACCGTGGTCAGGAATTTAATGGGAATATTTTCAGAGAAGTATGTAAAATTGTAGAAACCACTTCAGCATTCACTACGGCTTATCACCCTCAGGCTAACGGTATGACAGAACGGACGAATCGATCAGTTAAAGATATGCTTGCAATTCTTGCAGAGCATGATGTCAATTCGTGGGACGAACACCTCCCCTATGTCCAGTTTGCTCTGAACACTGCCATCCATCAGTCCATTAACACCCAACCCCTTTTGTTGTTCACAGGTCATTCATGTAATTTCCCATCAGGTCTGCTTAACAGACATAATATTGCATATGGGGAAGACTACCCATCAGAAGTTTAAATAAGATGAAAAATGCATGGAGAATTGCAGCTAGGGCTTCCAAGACAGCACGAGATCGCTATGCTCAACATTATGACAAAAAGGTACGACCCCTTGAATTGAAAGTCGGGAGTCTTGTGTTGAGAGTTAATGAGGCGGCTCCCGCCAATCAGAGTAGGAAACTTGCACCTAGATGGCGGGGCCCCTACCGAGTAATTGAAAGAAAAGGTCCGGTTAATTTTGTTATTAAAGGTATTTTTGAAGACCAAGTTGAGAGAACAATTCATATTAATAAATTAAAACCTTATCACGCGAGGGAGGAACTAGAGCTGCCTTCAGCAAGTCTAATTCCTGACCTGTCTAATGATCCAAGTGATGAGTCAGAGGATGAGGATGACCTCCTGTTAAATCTCATCAGTAGTCAAGCTCAATCTTGTCACCCTATGGTAACAAGGTCGCGAGCTGTACAGTAAGTGTAATGATCTTCCCTAGTCAGGTTTAGTAAAAGTTCATATAATCCTGTAGAGGCAATGGTGTGTAGTTACTGATGTGCATGACTCAGGTAGCATACTTGCCTTGCTCTGGGGTTGCCAACTTCCTATACCTCAGAGTAATATCCATGCTTCCGCCATTTGTTGTTGACTGTCTTTCTCAGGTCTGACGGTACACCAGTTCCAGCCTCCCAGTCACACGTGAACCAAGGATCGAGATCAGCAGGTCTGGGGATGACCCACCTGGCTGATAAGATCGGGGTCTGAGGCACGTTACATAAAGTCCTCCCCCTTGTACCCGGTAACTCGTCAATTGGTTATCCGGAAGGGGTGACTGACGTACAGTCACCCAGCCGACACCTCACGTCACTAACGAGGTTGTCCCAGTCCAGCCATGCTGTCTTCACGGAGCAGAGTCAGTCACCATCACAACCGTGGGCTAGCTGTCTCAAGGTCACCAACCAAGTCCACCA
This sequence comes from Procambarus virginalis, assembly GCA_020271785.1. Taxonomy (NCBI): domain Eukaryota; kingdom Metazoa; phylum Arthropoda; class Malacostraca; order Decapoda; family Cambaridae; genus Procambarus; species Procambarus virginalis. The sequence goes on from WNGS01121050.1 coordinate 11,533, forward strand.
GCCGCTAAGTCAAGACTGCGGAAAACCGGAAGTGGAAGACGAGTGGAAACGAAGAAGAACGCTAATTGCAACGACTGTAAGCTCTCTCAAAACCTGCGGTTGCGTCGTCTGTGGAAACGAAGAGGCAACACGGCGGTCCCGGGTACGAACAGCACTACCCCTACAGAGTGCTGCTGTTTCGCCAGAGGAGGTACATCCCTGTATCTCGGCCCAAGCTCAGCTGCACGAGGGGTTGCACGGAAAGGTGTACCGGCCCAGTAGTACCGGGATAACAAGTAAACGTCGGTAGATGACGTCGCCCAGGAGCTGAGGCAGGGCCCACCTGTCCTGTCACCATGCCATCCTCTTCAACGCCACTCGAACCTCACTACCAACGCGAGACATCATGACACGTCGAAGCTGTGCTCTACGGTGGCAGCCATGGTTAACAACAATCCATCATGACTGTTGGAAGCGATAAGAAGAGGTGAACCCGGGTTCCTGTTAGCGGGGTCCACCTGAGCTGACAGCCGCCAGCTGTCAGCTGTCACGCAAGCCGGGCGGGCAGTACGAGACCCCTGTACTGTCCGTAGTTGGCCGAGGCCGGAAATGGAACTTCCAGATGACCAGGATCTCCAAGCAACTTGAGGTAGTCGCCGGAATCTACAGCAACGAGATGTCACCAGGACCGAACGATAGAACTTTTGTATAGAAAAGTTATATGAAATGAATTTTAAGGAATATAGTAAACTGTGTTAACTCGGAACAGTTAGTTCAACTTTCTAATTTTCCATCTGATAGTAACACCTCTGTACACCTTCGGAACGCTCTCTGGAACAGTATTAAATGTTGAAAACTAGAACTAGTGAAATAGAAAAAGAAATCTAGAAAGTGAACATCTAGAAATTGTTACTAGAAAATTACCTTGTCTCTAGAAAAGTTGTTTGAGTGAACTGTTTTGAGAACCATCTAGTAGGATCTCTAGAAACGTTGATCAGTGGGGAACTTTATCTAGATTTTTCTAGATCCTAGATACTGATATTTATATATTTTTTTATTTTTTTTGTGGATTACTGAACAATAAGGGTGGTACACAGTCTGAAAAATGTGTTCACCCGCTGTTGTTGTTGGTTAAGAGACATGTCTGTGGACATCGAATTTTTTTTAATAAAAATATTTTTGTGTATTTTCTTTAGGTTAAGGATTTGGACACGCTGTGGTAGGCAGTTGCCACAGGTGTGGGACACGGGGTCCCTGAGAGGGAATTTCCTCTATATTTTGATAGAATTTTATTTTTAATGACATTGATTTTTTTAATGTTTCTATGTGATGTGTTTGATCTTTATTCCAGGTGGAATACTGGGATAGCTGAAGGCTATCGGCTGACTTTAGCTAGTTGTTAGGTTTTGATTTTCCCGGTTATTGGTTATCAAGACAGTTATCAAGACAGGTATAGGATGTTGGTCTTCCAGGTAGTTGGAAGGGTACAGGGCTGTATCCAAGTGGACAGCCAGGATTATAGGGACGGTCTCTGTCCTTATGTTATGTATTATTTCTGTGTTTGTTGTATGTATACGTGCTGGGGCACACCTTTGGGGGTGCCATTATTTTTGTTTTGGAGGAAACATTATTTGTTTTATGTGTTTTGCCATTATTAGTTAGGATTAGATAATTATTTCTTTTGTTTGAGGCAATGGGTCATTTATTGTTGAGTTAAATGTTGGTTGTGGAGTAATGTTCATGATAGGTCAGGGTTTTGGATAAGAAAAGTGTGTGTAAATTTCTTTACACACAAATTTCTTAATTTCCGAGGAGGGGGAGTTGTAATGATCTGGCGCGTAGATCATTGCTTCTCCCTTTCTTCTCCCTCTCCCTTTCTCCTCTCTTCTCCCCTTCCCCCGTGGGCCAACCCATCTTTCGTCAAGGGTCATAAAGCTTGAAGCCTGCTCCCCTTGGCTTTCCCGTCTTCGGAAATTAGTCAGTGACAAACTTTTAGAACAATACTCCAGGGCCAATAAAACTTGTGTTCTCGAATTTCGGGCAGCCAGAGAGAGCCACCGTCTGTGGGCGTTTTCTGTCGTACCGTGGGAACGATGTGTGAGCCTACGGGAGAAAACAGATCTTTCAGAAACAAGGCCTATGTCCCAGGACTTAAGGGGCGGAGCTAGTCTGAGTTGTATGGTCTGAGAGTGACACTCTGCGCTCATTGGTTGAGTAGGAAGTCAGTCTCAGGAGTGCCTGCCATGCCATTGGCCGGTCTCTAGTTCACCCAGTTATGTTTAAATCCATTGGCCTAGGCTGGGAGAGGCGGAGTTAAATTGGGCCTAGGAGTGTGGTAGCATTTTTGTAAGAGAGAGAATTCAGTGTGTCTGGGGAGTTTCAACTGACCAGTGCAGGTCAACTGACCTGCAACAGCCATTCAACATCTTTTGGCAAGCTGTAATATTGAAGGTAGTGTGCTCCAAGGTTTCTTGTATATCAGTATTTCGCACCATTTGCCTCGCAGTATTAGAGTAGGCTATAATTTCTATTGTTTTAATTATACAGTTTTCAATAAATAAAATAATATTAATGTCATTTTGGTGAGTTATCTACCCCCTTTGATTATTTGACTGTGTTATCCATCCTGGTGATTCTCATGTGCTGTGTTAGAAATTCCCTGTGTTTCTCCATCTTAGGAATTAAAGTCAAGCGAGAATCTCCCGTTCAGTTCATAAGACTAAATTATTAATTCATTCACTTTCAATCTGGTCCGTTGAGCTCCCTGATTATCGAGTCCCTTCCTTCCTGGGGACCAATAATTATAGACACATTCATTCTTTGGAAGGTGGTGGCAGTGTATAAAGGTAAGAAGATTAATAATCCCTTTTCCTTGTGATATTCCTCATTTAATATTCAGCTTATATTCGTGAAGTCCAGCGAGGGGTCATACTGGTCCGTAATAGTGTTTGCTGGGTTTTAAGTGTGGAAGGGTATTACAATGGTACACAGCAACAGTAGATAAGTATAGAGAGAATATTACAATAATATGGTTTAGCAAACGTACAATGGTATAGAAACATTACAATGGTAGCAGCGGTGTTTCAATAATTTCTTGACGATTATTGAAGCCTCACGCGTCTGTCCGTTTGGTTATGCTGTGTGGTGAGAGTGCAGCCGGGGCCCATGAGATAGAGTCGACGGTAATCCTATGTGGTGCGATTCGCATAGAGTAGGCGATTCTAGGGTCTTGAGAGGCTGGTAAGGTTTATTACAGGCACTTAAGTGCGCTAGCAGGCAGTTAAGTGTGGAGGCCGCCTTGGGTAGTTGAACAGGGTACTTTTTCTCGACCCTCTGCAACTACGGACAAGGGTGTTGCATGGTGGTTTTGCAACAACAATTCTAGGTTTCGAATTGTCTGAGCGGGGAAGTATTAGGACGCTAATTATTTATCCCCGAGGGCGTGTTAGGCGACCCAATCGCTAGATTTCTACGGTACAACCATGAAGGTACCAAGAGTTACTGAGGGATGGCGTAGTAGATTGTCTAGCAACGGAATTACGGTGGTGTCGGACAGTTAGATCCGTCGGTTGTTCCGCTATCTAGTCTAACCGTTGACCGCGAAGGACAGGATTTATTTGGTACTGTCGGGATATTGGTGGATGTGGTTACCGAACTGGTAAAAGCGACAGGGCGGGCCGGGACGGGACGGTTATAGGTTAAATCGAGATCTCCTTAAGTACTACATTAAGTTCCCTGTATATTAAGTTCCCTTTCAAGTTAAGTCCCTCCATTAGTTAAGTATTCCCCCTTGTTAGGTAATTTTCGTATATAAGTGTTATTATTTTCTAAGTATTTGTTTTTATTTCTTTTATATCTGGAGTTGTGTACATGTATGCAGGATCAATTCTCAGGAGAAATACCAAGGTGAGTCCAGTTGTGGTTCAAGTGAAGTGAAGTGCAGGCAGTAAAGTGGATTCGTGTATTCGTTAATTCAGTGAAAATCGTTTGAAAATTGTGTGATGATATATT
>WNGS01121061.1:0-10261 GCA_020271785.1 Procambarus virginalis
TAAGCCAATAATGACTTATTAAATTTGCGAGGACGGGTTGGTACAAGAGAGAACTGGAGAAGCACCTCCAAAGGATACCCGATCAACCAGGCTGTGACTCATACGTCAGGCAGCGAGCAGCCACGTCCAACAGCCAGGATGATCAGTCCAGGAGGCCTGGTCAACGACCGGGCCGCGGGGACACTAAGCCCCGGAAGCACCTCAAGGAAACCCCAAGGTAACGTACCAGCAAGAAGGCGTATGCTCGCAAGTAGGGCGTGTAACAACTGCAGACCTCCGATGGATATACAGTGTTCCCCGATGGTGCCTATAGCACCACTGCACTCCACTGGTACTATCCCGCAAGTTCTACTACATAGGCGGGACCCAAACACCAGAGCGCAAAAACCTTGCAAGCACAGCCAGGAGCCCTACCAGGCGAGTACAGAACCAACACCACAACCCCCACCTCATAACACTAACAAAGGTGGAACCCCTTAAAGACCCTAGCATGGGTTGGACATGCACAAGAGTGGGACAGGAAGGGGTGAAAAGGGGGACAGACACTGGTGTGCGAACGGTCTCAGTCGTACAAAAGATACCCAAATAAAGACAGGTATATAACACCGCATCCAGCGCCCTGCCAAAAGACGCCAGACCGCAGAAAACTCACCAGGCGAACGGTGGCACGAAGTGACACGACTCAACCGAGCCCAGAAGAACCTGGGAGCACCGCCAGGTGAAGACGCCAGAGCCGGACCTGCAGGGGAGCAGGTGAGAGGCGAAGAAGGCGGCCCACACCCATGACAGGGAAAACCTCGGCGGCCTCCCCACAACTGGAACCCAGGACACCCCCGGAGCGAAGGGGCACATACCGCGGCAAGGGAGAAGAGCGAGAGGCGAAGCACTGGAGCAAAAAGGCGTCTAACACCAGCACTACACACCGCCCAGATCAAAACAAACTCCGCGGCGCACGCACACGACACGCTGGCCAAAAACGCGCAACAGTCTCTGCGGGAAGGCGGCAACCAGGACTACTGCACTAGAAAAGGAGCCAAAAGAGTGAGCAGGAACAATAAAACCGGCCAAAGAAGCGAAGACAGAGCCCAAAAAAGGCACACAGCCGGGCCACAAGCAGGCCAACAAGGCAACAAGCAGGCCAACAAGGCAACAAGTAGCCCAACAAGGCAACAAGTAGCCCAACAGGGCTACAAGTAGCCCAACCGGCCCATAAGGAGCCCAAACCGGCCCAAAAGTAGCCCAACAGGGCTACAAGGAGCCCAACCGGACTACAAGGACCCCCAACAGGACTACAAATAGCCCAAAACGGCGACAAGAATGAGGAGCCAACAGACGTTCCAATAACGTGGGAAGTAGCGAAAACCTTCCCGAACCCTCGAGAACACGGAAGCCAAACCCAGTCCCGAAGGCACACAAAGGCGCAGGCGCACCCGAGACCAGTAGTCACGTAGAACCCCCAAAACGGGGAAACATGACGAAAACACCGTCCCAACAAGGGGTGGGGGGAAACATCCACCCACAGGACGGAACCAACCGACTCAAAGGCCAAGGAACCGAGCCCGGGGAGGGGCTGACGCCCAACAGCACGTACGGCGAGTGGGGAGGAAAACCCTACTCCGCGTAACCACAAGCCCCGCCTAGAAGGGGATAAAAAAAACCCCTACGGGGTCCAACGGGGCCAAGGCCCCCAAGTCAGCCCCTCCCCAGCCCCGGGAACCCACACGACAGGCCCCGGGGCCGAGCCGTCCCCCCAAAGCCCCGGCCGTACCAGAAAACCGGGGCAGCCGTGAAAACACGAAGGAAGGGAGCCCACTGGCAGACTCTTACAACACGGCTGGAGGAACAGGCTCAAATGCCCCCGTCACTACCCCGGAAGGGGATTTCCCCGAGACTGCCCGAGTCTCAACACCAACAAAACCCCGCCCTGAACCTACAGACGGTAAGGAACCGGATGCAGGCAGGAAGGGGAATCCAGGGGAAAAACAAGAACCAAAACGGGGCAGCCCCGGGGCTCCCGGGGAGTTACCACGAGAGCGTTGCCAACACCAAGGCTCAAGTGCAACGCCTCTGCTGCCCGCACCAGCTTAGCACAACTGGGTAACCGAGCCACGACGAGCAACAAACTCGCAGGACTCCGGGTCGAAGGTGTCACCGACCCCACAGGCAGCAGACGGAGGCAAAACAGAGAGTCACCCAGAGACAAGGGGTGAGCAACCCTCAAACTCGCTGGAAGCGAGGGGGGGGCTCTGGGGTCACATCCATCGGACCCACGCGCCCCAGGGGTTTCCCAGGGTCCCGAGCGTTTACTATAAGAGGACTCGCGCTCAGGTAATCCCAGGCAGGGTACTGCTAACCGGCACCCAAAACTACCAAACAACGTTCTAAGAGCTGAACCCCCGGGACGTGTACACTCACGGGGACCTAGCAGGGGGGGCCACCAGAAATACTCAGAACACAAGGGACCCAAGGGGCAAGAACGAAGGCAGACCCCCCCACCAGGTAGATAAACAAAAAGAAAAAGAAAACCCCGCAAGAGGACAGCGTACCCAAGCGGAACAGAGCCGGCCGCTATGATTGGGAAAAGACAAGCTGCACAGTACCCTGCGCCCCACCAGTGCAAAACTGCCCCTTACCCTAAGGCGACCAAGGGAGACAGAACACCCGAGCACACAAAGAGCGCCGAAAACCAAGCAGTAAACGGCCTAGCAGGGGCAGACCCCAAGGAACTTGTGGAAGGTGGCCCCAAGTCCCAAGGGCAGTACTTTCAGGGCACCTAGGGAAGGGAACCCTAGGCGCATGCAGCCCGAGTACTGGAGAATCACTCCCGGCTCACGCACCACCTAGAAAAACAGACACCACACTCTAGGTACAGTGCTGAAACAACCACTGGAGCCGGAGCACATAACCGGTGCCTATAGCATCAGCCGAAGAACTGATGGGTGGATAGCCGGCGTGGGAGGTCTGGGGCTCCCCCTTCCCCCTCCCGGGGAGGGGGGAGCTGCGCAGACAGCGGCGCGGTGACGTGTGACGTCATACTAGTTTGCTTGTTTTTCTGTTGGGGAGTTCTATCCACTAGTTCGACTTTTGGTAGCAATTTTAACCAGAATAGGGGTTTGTTTTGGGGCGCTTACCTTTCTGGGTGCCTGTGTCGGTCGATGGCAGACATAGAATGCTTCCAATCACACGGGGGCTTCTATAGGCCATTGCTCCCCTTGCCTCTCTGAGGGGGCCCGGTTCTGGCCGTGGTCCCCGGTAGGCCTAAGAACGCCATACACATGACTGATGCCAAAGTCTGACATTAGCATATCAGCCTGGGATAGCTCTGGGGAGCCGACGGGGCTCCCCCCAGAAAATAATTGAAACTAAATGGGTAGAACACCTGGAGGAAAACGATATAATATCAGACAGACAGTATGGTTTTCGATCTGGAAGATCCTGTGTAATGAACTTGCTCTCACTTTTTATGATCGAGCCACAGAGATTTTACAGGAAAGAGATGGTTGGGTTGACTGCATCTATCTAGACCTAAAAACGGCTTTCGCCAGAGTTCCCCATAAGAGGTTGTTCTGGAAACTGGAACATATTGGAGGAGTGACAGGTAAGCTACTAACATGGATAAAAAATTTCCAAACTGACAGAAGAATGAGGGCTGCAATCAGAGGCAAGGTATCGGATTGGAGGAATGTTACGAGTGGAGTACCACGGGGTTCAGTTCTTGCACCGGTAATGTTCATTGTCTACATAAACGATCTACCAATGGGAATACAGAATTACATGAACATGTTTGCTGAAGATGCTAAGATAATAGGGAATATACGAAACCTAGATGATTGTCATACCCTTCAAGAAGACCTGGATAAAATAAGTATATGGAGCAAAACTTGGCAAACGGAATTTAATGTGAATAAATGCCATGTTATGGAATGTGGAATTGAAGAACATAGATCCCACACAACCTATAAATTATGTGAGAAATCTTTAAAGAATTCTGACAAAGAAAGGGATCTAGGGGTGGTTCTAGATAGAAAACTGTCACCTGTGGACCACATTAAGAACATTGTGCAAGGAGCCTATGCTACACTTTCTAACCTCAGAATTGCTTTTAAATACATGGATGGAGAAATACTAAAGAAATTGTTCACAACTTTTATTAGACCAAAGCTGGAATATGCAGCGGTTGTATGGTGCCCATATCTTAAGAAGCACATCTACAAACTGGAAAAGGTGCAATGACATGCCACTAAGCGGCTCCCAGAACTGAAGGACAAGAGCTACGAGGAGAGGTTAGAGGCATTAAATATGCAAAAACTAGAAGATAAAAGAAAAAGAGGCAATATGATTACTACGTTCAAAATAGTAACAGGAATCGATAAAATTGAGAGGGAAGAATTCCTGAGACCCGGAACTTCAAGAACAAGAGGTCACAGATTTAAACTAACGAAACAAAGCTGCCGGAGAAATATACAAAAATTTACTTTTGTAAACAGTGTGGTAGACGGTTGGAACAAGTTAAGTGAGAAGGTGGTGGAGGCCAAAACCGTCAGTAATTTCAAAGCATTATATGACAAAGAGTGCTGGGGAGACGGGACACCACGAGCGTAGCTCTCATCCTGTAACTACACTTAGGTAATTACACTTAGGTAATTACAGTGAATTCAATGTATATGGAAGGGCTCAGCCAGGCACTGCACAACGGTCAAGGAATGAGTGTCATGAAGCAAGAAAAGACCCCAGGCACAGAAATACTAAAAAAAAATCTCGAAAGACGGGACCGTGCCCCCACACCGTGTAACAAATAACACAGACGGACAAGGAAGGATAAACAAAACTCCACAACCAATCCCCAACACTCATCAAAAAACCACAAACCAGTGCCTGGTCGAAAAGACGCCAGACCGCATAAGCTCACTTGCAGAGCGTAGGCACTATCATGACATGACACATCGTACCCAAGAATATTCCGGGAGCATCACTAGTGGAACAAGGCCAGAGCTGCATGTGCAGGAGAAGAGTAGGGTGGAGGCAGATGTGGCGCCACACACCCATATGTAGAGAAAAGAACTAGGATATATATCAATGGGGAACTCCCCATACTCATAATCCAGAACACCCCCTTTATCTACGGGGCCTGACTGGAGAGATGAGATGAGCGAGAAAGGAGAAGCGCCTGAGAGAAAAAGGTCGCGGAACACCGACACTTGTGTGCACCGTCCATAAACAAAACAAACTCCTACGGCGCATGACGCATGCGGTCTGAGCCTCACAACCCACCCACGAGGGAGGGCTCCAACTAGAAGTATTTCAGGAATATTATCAGTGCCGAGACAGAGCATGGAGAGAAGATATACTGTCTCCACACAATTACCCGAACTATATGGGAAGGACCCCCAGCCGGATAATCAGGTGTTCCGGATAATGGTACTTTTTCACCTCCGAGCCCAAAAAGTAACCATTTCTAACTATTTTCATACCACAAACAACATAATTTGAATTGCCTTGCCACATATAATTATTAAATATTCAACTAGAAACCTCAACTTACCTTCTTGTTGTTCGTCTTCTTGATTGATGCCACACATCAAATTAAGACTTCTTGACTGTTTACGTAGCCTATACTAACACAACACTAAAATTAATACTTAAAATTACTGTACAGTTCATTAACACTTTCGTATTCCCAGTGAATAGGCCCAAAATATCCCCTAAGTGGTCCCGACGGGTGGGCCTACGGCGCGTCAGCAAAAAAAAGTTTATAATCTTTTCAGGGTGGCGAGCTTAATTTTCGCGGTATGTATTTAAATTTGGTATCATTGTGTTCGCGAGAGAATGCTCTAGAGTAATATATACATAAATTGTCACAAAATGCAACATGAGAACCACACTGAATAAGAAAATGCGGCGTTCGTTAGCCGTGAGCGTCAAACCGGGCATGAATGTTTACGATGTTTTTATGTTTGCCAACCCCCTAATTTTTATTCGTGGTTTTTTTTGGTATCATTGTGACCGCAATAAAATTCCCTTCACGCACATATGCATATAAATGTAGAATCATGTTCGCGGCCCACCAGCAAGAGTGTGGAAAGTGGCTGAAGTATTACCTCTACCTGACGGCAGATCGGCGAAACACCTTTTGAAAAGTCTTATTCTTTTCACTGTCCTGACGTCAATTTTCGATGTACGTACTTAATTTTTATACCAATATGTTCGCAATAGAATGTTCTAGAAGAACATATGTATAAAATGTCACACAAGGATGCGTGTGACCGGCAACAAATAAAAAACTTCGTTGATTACACTGGTCATGTCAACATTTTACAATAGTTTTACCACGAAGATACAAGCTAACTCCGTTTTCAATAATAGGCTATGTGACTATTAGAAAAAACGAAAATTTAATGGTAAACATGCTTAAATTATCCCCAAGTCGATCGGATAAGAATTGGATTTTATAGAAATATTTCTTTTCCAATGCCGCTTGAGGTGCATTCAAGAGATAAATATATGTCCTGCTCAAGTGACATATGGGTGCTAAATTGTGCGCAATTTAAAGGCACTCATTTTAAAACCACTACCAGATTGATCTGATAAAATTTAAATTTTTAACAAATATTTTAATGAGTGACGCAGTGCGCGTCGTCGGCGAGGCAACGGGTGAAAAATGAGTGATGCGAACGTAGTCTGTGGAACGTGAAAGTGTTAACCCTCCAACCGCACATATCATATATAAATGATATCAGTGACAAAACCGAAACCGCGCACATTATTTATATATGATTTCGTGTCTAGCACTATAATTTAAACGCCCCGCCTGGGATAAGGGCAGCTATAGTACAGCCACGACCGATAGTTGCCAGATGCCACCTAGAAAAAAAATCCAGGCCAACATTCTTGGGTGTTAGAGCTTCAGTATTGAGCAAGCCACCAAGGCTGGCACACTCAGCACGAGCTCACAGCACCGCTGTTCAGCTTGTGACCACAGCATCGCCTACAAATGCCATAATATAAATGATACTGCTATTATTTAGCAGTGATAGTATTACTGAAGCCCCCTGACTGTGATAAAACTGACCAGGATTCTGATAATAGCAGGATTGTGGTGATATTTAGCGCTGTGCTCCATGGAGGGAGGAGTAAGGCTGTGGAGGGAGGGTTGTGGCGTCGTCTTCTGACTGTGTGTGGCCACCATTTATTGACTGCACTCACCATACCAGCTTAGTGGTTCGCTATGGTGAACACAAATGTAGATACTTATATATAACGTGTGTATAGTGTGAAATAACGGTGAAAGGAGTAGGTTGGGAGCCGCCATTTTGGTGAGGGAGGAGCGTCGTCTGCACGACTTGGAATGTTGTTTACTGATGGCCACTATGGTCTTTGGGCACCATACCAGCTTATTTGTACAGGTATGGTGAATAAAACAGGTAGATACTTATATATAATGTGTGTATATAGTGTAATAACACCACAAACAATATTGTTGGAGGACAAATATTAGTGCGTCTGGCCTTGAGGGTGGCCGCCGATCAGCTGACTGTGTGAGTAGCTACGTCTTTACTCACCATACAAGCTTAGATGTACAATTATGGTGAACAAAACATGTAAATATGTATATATAACGTCTGTGTATAGTGAATAAATGCAAAAACTGTATTGTGGGAGGTGAGTGAAGTGGTGTTGAGGGAGGGAGTGGCAGTGAGTGGCTCGCTGGTGTTTGGCGGTCACTTCTCGTTGCTTTTTGACTCACAAGACCAACTTAGTAGTTCGTTATGGTGAACAAAACATGCAGATACTTATATATAACCTGTGTATATAGTGTAACAACAGCAAAACTATTTGTTTATTGTTTTATGAACATAATAATTGAATCACTAATATGCACACCATAATTTTGAGTACAGCGATGGTTCACACATTTTATAATATAAATATACCACAATTCACTGTATGGAATAATATTACTGCAAAAAAACTAGAGAAAATCAATCAGAGACATTGAAATAATTAGGTAATATATATTTGTGGCAACTGCCGTCTGACAGCTCGGGCGGAGTAGACCTCGTCTGGCGAAGGCTCTGCAACGCCCCTTTTCTGGGGGGGCCCCGTCGGCTCCCGGAGCTATCCCAGGCTGATATGCTAATTTCAGACTTTGGCATCAGTCATGTGTATGGAGTTCTTAGGCCTACCGGAGACCACGGCCAGAACCGGGCCCCTCAGAGAGGCACGGGGAGCAATGGCCTATAGAAGCCCCCGTGTGGTTGGAAGCATTCTATGTCTGCCATCGACCGGGACAGGCACCCAGAAAGGTAAGCGCCCCAAAACAAACCCCTATTCTGGTTAAAATTGCTACCAAAATCCGAACTAGTGGATAGAACTCCCAAACAAAAACAAGCAACTAGTGTGACGTCACACGTCACCCGTCACGTCGCCGCTGCTCCCCGCAGCTCCCCGTCCCCGGGAGGGGGAAGGTGGAGCCCCAGACCTCCCACGCCGGCTATCCACCCATCAGTTCTTCGGCTGATGCTATAGGCACCGGTTATGTGCTCCGGCTCCAGTGGTTTTTTCAGCACTGCACCTAGAGTGTGGTGTCTGTTTTCTAGGTGGTGCGCGAGCCGGGAGTGATTCTCCAGTACTCGGGCTGCATGCGCCTAGGGTTCCCTTCCCTAGGTGCCCTGTAAGTACTGCCCTTGGGACTTGGGGCCACCTTCCACAAGTTCCTTGGGGTCTGCCCCTGCTAGGCCGTTTACTGTTTGGTTTTCGGCCGCTCTTTGTGTGCTCGGTGTTCTGTCTCCCTTGTTCGCCTTAGAGTAAGGGGCAGTTTTTGCACTGGTGGGGCGCAGGGTACTGTGCAGCTTGTCTTTCCCAATCATAGCGGCCGGCTCTGTTCCGCTTGGGTACGCTGTCCTCTTGCGGGGGGTTTTCTTTTTCTTTTTGTTTATCTACCTGGTGGGGGGTCTGCCTTCGTTCTTGCCCCTGGTGTCCCTTGTGTTCTGAGTTTTCTGGTGGTACCCCCTGCTAGGTCCCCGTGAGTGTACACGTCCCGGGGGTTCAGCTCTTAGAAAGTTGTTTGGTAGTTTTGGGTGCCGGTTAGCAGTACCCTGCCTGGGATTACCTGAGCGCGAGTCCTCTTATATAGTAAACGCTCGGGACCCTGGGAAACCCCTGGGGGCGCGTGGGTCCGATGGATGTGACCCCAGAGCCCCCCCCTCGCTTCCAGCGAGTTTGAGGGTTGCTCACCCCTTGTCTCTGGGTGACTCTCTGTTTTGCCTCCGTCTGCTGCCTGTGGGGTCGGTGACACCTTCGACCCGGAGCCCTGCGAGTTTGTTGCTCGTTATGGCTCGCTTACCCAGTTGTGCTCAGCTGGTGCGGGCAGCAGAGGCGTTGCACTTGAGCCTTGGTGGTGGCAACGCTCTCGTGGTAACTCCCCGGGAGCCCCGGGGCTGCCCCGTTTTGGTTCTTGTTTTTCCCCTGGATTCCCCTTCCTGCCTGCATCCGGTTCCTTACCGTCTGTAGGTTCAGGGCGGGGTTGGTGGTGTTGAGACTCGGGCAGTCTCGGGGAAATCCCCTTCCGGGTAGTGACGGGGGCATTCGAGCCTGTTCCTCCAGCCGTGTTGTAAGAGTCTGCCAGTGGGCTCCCTTCCTTAGTGTTTTCACGGCTGTCCCGGTTTTCTGGTACGGCCGGGGCTTTAGGGGGACGGCTCGGCCCCGGGGCCTGTTGTGTGGGTTCCCGGGGCTGCGGAGGGGCTGACTTGGGGGGCCTTGGCCCCATAGGACCCCTGTGGGGTTTTTATCCCCCTCTCGGCGGGGCTTGTGGTTACGCGGAGTGGGGTTTTCCTCTCCACTCGCCGTACGTGCTGTTGGGCGTCGGCCCCTCCCCGGGCTCGGTTCCTTGGCCTTTGAGTCGGTTGGTTCCGTCCTGTGGGTGGATGTTTCCCCCCACCCCTTTTTTTGGGGGGACGGTGTTTTCGTCATGTTTCCCCGTTTTGGGGGTTCTACATGACTACTGGTCTCGGGTGCGCATGCGCCTTTGTGTGCCTTCGGGACTGGTTTTGGCTTCCGTGTTCTCGAGGGTTCGGGAAGGTTTTTCCTCCTTCCGCGTTATTGGAACGTCTGTCGGCTCCTCGTCCTTGTTGGCGAGTTTGGGCTACTTGTAGCCCTGTTGGGCTCCTTGTGGTCCTGTTGTGCTCCTTGTAGCCCTGTTGGGCTACTTTTGGCCTGGTTTGGGGGCTCTTTCTGGCCTGTTGGGCTACTTGTGGCCCGGTTG
>WNGS01121075.1:0-53502 GCA_020271785.1 Procambarus virginalis
CACATTGTAGAGGACAGTGGCCTCACACATTGTAGAGGACAGTGGCCTCATTGTAGAGGACAGTGGCCTCACACATTGTAGAGGACAGTGCCTCATTGTAGAGGACAGTGGCCTCACACATTGTAGAGGACAGTGGCCTCACACATTGTAGAGGACAGTGGCCTCAACATTGTAGAGGACAGTGGCCTCAAACATTGTAGAGGACAGTGGCCCTCAAACATGTATAGGACAGTGGCCTCACACATTGAGAGGACAGTGGCCTCACATTGTAGAGGACAGTGGCCTCACACATTGTAGAGACAGTGGCCTCAAACATTGTAGAGGACAGTGGCCTCACACATTGTAGAGGACAGTGGCCTCAAAAATTGTAAGGACAGTGGCCTCAAACATTGTAGAGGACAGTGACCTCATTGTAGAGGACAGTGGCCTCACACATTGTAGAGGACAGTGGCCTCACACATTGTAGAGGACAGTGGCCTCAAACATTGTAGAGGACAGTGGCCTCAAACTTGTAGAGGACAGTGGCCTCACATTGTAGAGGACAGTGGCCTCAAACATTGTAGAGGACAGTGGCCTCACACATTGTAGAGGACAGTGGCCTCAAACATTGTAGAGGACAGTGGCCTCACACATTGTAGAGGACAGTGGCCTCAAACATTGTAGAGGACAGTGGCCTCAAACATTGTAGAGGACAGTGGCCTCATTGTAGAGGACAGTGGCCTCACACATTGTAGAGGACAGTGGCCTCACACATTGTAGAGGACAGTGGCCTCACACATTGTAGAGGACAGTGGCCTCAAACATTGTAGAGGACAGTGGCCTCAAACATTGTAGAGGACAGTGGCCTCAAACATTGTAGAGGACAGTGGCCTCAACATTGTAGAGGACAGTGGCCTCACACATTGTAGAGGACAGTGGCCTCAACATTGTAGAGGACAGTGGCCTCAAACATTGTAGAGGACAGTGGCCTCAACCATTGTAGAGGACAGTGGCCTCAAACATTGTAGAGGACAGTGGCCTCACACATTGTAGAGGACAGTGGCCTCAACACATTGTAGAGGACAGTGGCCTCAAACATTGTAGAGGACAGTGGCCTCACACATTGTAGAGGACAGTGGCCTCAAACATTGTAGAGGACAGTGGCCTCACACATTGTAGAGGACAGTGGCCTCACACATTGTAGAGGACAGTGGCCTCATTGTAGAGGACAGTGGCCTCAAACATTGTAGAGGACAGTGGCCTCACACATTGTAGAGGACAGTGGCCTCACACATTGTAGAGGACAGTGGCCTCATTGTAGAGGACAGTGGCCTCAAACATTGTAGAGGACAGTGGCCTCACACATTGTAGAGGACAGTGGCCTCATTGTAGAGGACAGTGGCCTCAAACATTGTAGAGGACAGTGGCCTCACACATTGTAGAGGACAGTGGCCTCATTGTAGAGGACAGTGGCCTCAAACATTGTAGAGGACAGTGGCCTCATTTGTAGAGGACAGTGGCCTCAAACATTGTAGAGGACAGTGGCCTCATTGTAGAGGACAGTGGCCTCAAACATTGTAGAGGACAGTGGCCTCAAACATTGTAGAGGACAGTGGCCTCATTGTAGAGGACAGTGGCCTCACACATTGTAGAGGACAGTGGCCTCACACATTGTAGAGGACAGTGGCCTCAAACATTGTAGAGGACAGTGGCCTCAAACATTGTAGAGGACAGTGGCCTCACACATTGTAGAGGACAGTGGCCTCAAACATTGTAGAGGACAGTGGCCTCACACATTGTAGAGGACAGTGGCCTCATTGTAGAGGACAGTGGCCTCACACATTGTAGAGGACAGTGGCCTCACACATTGTAGAGGACAGTGGCCTCACACATTGTAGAGGACAGTGGCCTCACACATTGTAGAGGACAGTGGCCTCACACATTGTAGAGGACAGTCCTCATTGTAGAGGACAGTGGCCTCAAACATTGTAGAGGACAGTGGCCTCACACATTGTAGAGGACAGTGGCCTCACACATTGTAGAGGACAGTGGCCTCAAACATGTAGAGGACAGTGGCCTCAAACATTGTAGAGGACAGTGGCCTCACACATTGTAGAGGACAGTGGCCTCAAACATTGTAGAGGACAGTGGCCTCACACATTGTAGAGGACAGTGGCCTCACACATTGTAGAGGACAGTGGCCTCACACATTGTAGAGGACAGTGGCCTCACACATTGTAGAGGACAGTGGCCTCACACATTGTAGAGGACAGTGGCCTCACACATTGTAGAGGACAGTGGCCTCAAACATTGTAGAGGACAGTGGCCTCAAACATTGTAGAGGACAGTGGCCTCAAACATTGTAGAGGACAGTGGCCTCATTGTAGAGGACAGTGGCCTCACACATTGTAGAGGACAGTGGCCTCACACATTGTAGAGGACAGTGGCCTCAAACATTGTAGAGGACAGTGGCCTCAAACATTGTAGAGGACAGTGGCCTCAACATTGTAGAGGACAGTGGCCTCAAACATTGTAGAGGACAGTGGCCTCAAACATTGTAGAGGACAGTGGCCTCAAACATTGTAGAGGACAGTGGCCTCAAACATTGTAGAGGACAGTGGCCTCAAACATTGTAGAGGACAGTGGCCTCAAACATTGTAGAGGACAGTGGCTCTAACATTGTAGAGGACAGTGGCCTCAAACATTGTAGAGGACAGTGGCCTCACACATTGTAGAGGACAGTGGCCTCAACATTGTAGAGGACAGTGGCCTCAAACATTGTAGAGGACAGTGGCCTCAACATTGTAGAGGACAGTGGCCTCAAACATTGTAGAGGACAGTGGCCTCACACATTGTAGAGGACAGTGGCCTCACACATTGTAGAGGACAGTGGCCTCACACATTGTAGAGGACAGTGGCCTCACACATTGTAGAGGACAGTGGCCTCAAACATTGTAGAGGACAGTGGCCTCACACATTGTAGAGGACAGTGGCCTCACACATTGTAGAGGACAGTGGCCTCATTGTAGAGGACAGTGGCCTCAAACATTGTAGAGGACAGTGGCCTCACACATTGTAGAGGACAGTGGCCTCACACATTGTAGAGGACAGTGGCCTCATTGTAGAGGACAGTGGCCTCAACACATTGTAGAGGACAGTGGCCTCACACATTGTAGAGGACAGTGGCCTCATTGTAGAGGACAGTGGCCTCAAACATTGTAGAGGACAGTGGCCTCACACATTGTAGAGGACAGTGGCCTCATTGTAGAGGACAGTGGCCTCAACATTGTAGAGGACAGTGGCCTCATTGTAGAGGACAGTGGCCTCAAACATTGTAGAGGACAGTGGCCTCATTGTAGAGGACAGTGGCCTCAAACATTGTAGAGGACAGTGGCCTCACACATTGTAGAGGACAGTGGCCTCACACATTGTAGAGGACAGTGGCCTCATTGTAGAGGACAGTGGCCTCAAACATTGTAGAGGACAGTGGCCTCACACATTGTAGAGGACAGTGGCCTCATTGTAGAGGACAGTGGCCTCAAACATTGTAGAGGACAGTGGCCTCACACATTGTAGAGGACAGTGGCCTCACACATTGTAGAGGACAGTGGCCTCATTGTAGAGGACAGTGGCCTCAAACATTGTAGAGGACAGTGGCCTCACACATTGTAGAGGACAGTGGCCTCATTGTAGAGGACAGTGGCCTCAAACATTGTAGAGGACAGTGGCCTCACACATTGTAGAGGACAGTGGCCTCAACATTGTAGAGGACAGTGGCCTCAAACATTGTAGAGGACAGTGGCCTCACACATTGTAGAGGACAGTGGCCTCAAACATTGTAGAGGACAGTGGCCTCACACATTGTAGAGGACAGTGGCCTCAAACATTGTAGAGGACAGTGGCCTCACACATTGTAGAGGACAGTGGCCTCAAACATTGTAGAGGACAGTGGCCTCATTGTAGAGGACAGTGGCCTCACACATTGTAGAGGACAGTGGCCTCACACATTGTAGAGGACAGTGGCCTCACACATTGTAGAGGACAGTGGCCTCACACATTGTAGAGGACAGTGGCCTCAACATTGTAGAGGACAGTGGCCTCACACATTGTAGAGGACAGTGGCCTCACACATTGTAGAGGACAGTGGCCTCATTGTAGAGGACAGTGGCCTCACACATTGTAGAGGACAGTGGCCTCATTGTAGAGGACAGTGGCCTCACACATTGTAGAGGACAGTGGCCTCATTGTAGAGGACAGTGGCCTCAAACATTGTAGAGGACAGTGGCCTCACACATGTAGAGGACAGTGGCCTCAAACATTGTAGAGGACAGTGGCCTCAAACATTGTAGAGGACAGTGGCCTCACACATTGTAGAGGACAGTGGCCTCAAACATTGTAGAGGACAGTGGCCTCATTGTAGAGGACAGTGGCCTCAAACATTGTAGAGGACAGTGGCCTCACACATTGTAGAGGACAGTGCCTCATTGTAGAGGACAGTGGCCTCAACATTGTAGAGGACAGTGGCCTCACATTGTAGAGGACAGTGGCCTCACACATTGTAGAGGACAGTGGCCTCACACATTGTAGAGGACAGTGGCCTCATTGTAGAGGACAGTGGCCTCACACATTGTAGAGGACAGTGGCCTCAAACATTGTAGAGGACAGTGGCCTCAAACATTGTAGAGGACAGTGGCCTCACACATTGTAGAGGACAGTGGCCTCAAACATTGTAGAGGACAGTGGCCTCACACATTGTAGAGGACAGTGGCCTCAAACATTGTAGAGGACAGTGGCCTCACACATTGTAGAGGACAGTGGCCTCAAACATTGTAGAGGACAGTGGCCTCATTGTAGAGGACAGTGGCCTCACACATTGTAGAGGACAGTGGCCTCACACATTGTAGAGGACAGTGGCCTCACACATTGTAGAGGACAGTGGCCTCACACATTGTAGAGGACAGTGGCCTCATTGTAGAGGACAGTGGCCTCAAACATTGTAGAGGACAGTGGCCTCAACATTGTAGAGGACAGTGGCCTCACACATTGTAGAGGACAGTGGCCTCATTGTAGAGGACAGTAGGGACAGTGGCCTCACACATTGTAGAGGACAGTGGCCTCATTGTAGAGGACAGTGGCCTCACACATTGTAGAGGACAGTGGCCTCATTGTAGAGGACAGTGGCCTCAAACATTGTAGAGGACAGTGGCCTCACACATTGTAGAGGACAGTGGCCTCAAACATTGTAGAGGACAGTGGCCTCAAACATTGTAGAGGACAGTGGCCTCAAACATTGTAGAGGACAGTGGCCTCACACATTGTAGAGGACAGTGACCTCAAACATTGTTGAGGACAGTGGCCTCACACATTGTAGAGGACAGTGACCTCAAACATTGTTGAGGACAGTAGCCTCACACATTGTAGAGGACAGTGGCCTCAAAAATTGTAGAGGACAGTGGCCTCAAACATTGTAGAGGACAGTGACCTCATTGTAGAGGACAGTGGCCTCACACATTGTAGAGGACAGTGGCCTCACACATTGTAGAGGACAGTGGCCTCAAACATTGTAGAGGACAGTGGCCCTCAAACATTGTAGAGGACAGTGGCCTCACACATTGTAGAGGACAGTGACCTCAAACATTGTAGAGGACAGTGGCCTCACACATTGTAGAGGACAGTGACCTCAAACATTGTAGAGGACAGTGGCCTCACACATTGTAGAGGACAGTGGCCTCAAAAATTGTAGAGGACAGTGGCCTCAAACATTGTAGAGGACAGTGGCCTCACACATTGTAGAGGACAGTGGCCTCAAACATTGTAGAGGACAGTGGCCTCAAACATTGTAGAGGACAGTGGCCTCACACATTGTAGAGGACAGTGGCCTCAAACATTGTAGAGGACAGTGGCCTCACACATTGTAGAGGACAGTGGCCTCAAACATTGTAGAGGACAGTGGCCTCACACATTGTAGAGGACAGTGGCCTCAAACATTGTAGAGGACAGTGGCCTCATTGTAGAGGACAGTGGCCTCACACATTGTAGAGGACAGTGGCCTCACACATTGTAGAGGACAGTGGCCTCACACATTGTAGAGGACAGTGGCCTCACACATTGTAGAGGACAGTGGCCTCATTGTAGAGGACAGTGGCCTCAAACATTGTAGAGGACAGTGGCCTCACACATTGTAGAGGACAGTGGCCTCACACATTGTAGAGGACAGTGGCCTCATTGTAGAGGACAGTGGCCTCACACATTGTAGAGGACAGTGGCCTCATTGTAGAGGACAGTGGCCTCACACATTGTAGAGGACAGTGGCCTCATTGTAGAGGACAGTGGCCTCAAACATTGTAGAGGACAGTGGCCTCACACATTGTAGAGGACAGTGGCCTCAAACATTGTAGAGGACAGTGGCCTCAAACATTGTAGAGGACAGTGGCCTCAAACATTGTAGAGGACAGTGGCCTCACACATTGTAGAGGACAGTGGCCTCAAACATTGTAGAGGACAGTGGCCTCACACATTGTAGAGGACAGTGGCCTCAAACATTGTAGAGGACAGTGGCCTCACACATTGTAGAGGACAGTGGCCTCAAACATTGTAGAGGACAGTGGCCTCAAACATTGTAGAGGACAGTGGCCACATTGTAGAGGACAGTGGCCTCACACATTGTAGAGGACAGTGGCCTCAAACATTGTAGAGGACAGTGGCCTCACACATTGTAGAGGACAGTGGCCTCAAACATTGTAGAGGACAGTGGCCTCACACATTGTAGAGGACAGTGGCCTCAAACATTGTAGAGGACAGTGGCCTCAAACATTGTAGAGGACAGTGGCCTCATTGTAGAGGACAGTGGCCTCACACATTGTAGAGGACAGTGGCCTCACACATTGTAGAGGACAGTGGCCTCACACATTGTAGAGGACTGTCCTCATTGTAGAGGACAGTGGCCTCAAACATTGTAGAGGACAGTGGCCTCACACATTGTAGAGGACAGTGGCCTCACACATTGTAGAGGACAGTGGCCTCACACATTGTAGAGGACAGTGGCCTCATTGTAGAGGACAGTGGCCTCAAACATTGTAGAGGACAGTGGCCTCACACATTGTAGAGGACAGTGGCCTCACACATTGTAGAGGACAGTGGCCTCATTGTAGAGGACAGTGGCCTCAAACATTGTAGAGGACAGTGGCCTCACACATTGTAGAGGACAGTGGCCTCATTGTAGAGGACAGTGGCCTCAAACATTGTAGAGGACAGTGGCCTCATTGTAGAGGACAGTGGCCTCAAACATTGTAGAGGACAGTGGCCTCATTGTAGAGGACAGTGGCCTCAAACATTGTAGAGGACAGTGGCCTCAAACATTGTAGAGGACAGTGGCCTCATTGTAGAGGACAGTGGCCTCACACATTGTAGAGGACAGTGGCCTCACACATTGTAGAGGACAGTGGCCTCAAACATTGTAGAGGACAGTGGCCTCAAACATTGTAGAGGACAGTGGCCTCACACATTGTAGAGGACAGTGGCCTCAAACATTGTAGAGGACAGTGGCCTCACACATTGTAGAGGACAGTGGCCTCAAACATTGTAGAGGACAGTGGCCTCACACATTGTAGAGGACAGTGGCCTCAAACATTGTAGAGGACAGTGGCCTCAAACATTGTAGAGGACAGTGGCCTCATTGTAGAGGACAGTGGCCTCACACATTGTAGAGGACAGTGGCCTCACACATTGTAGAGGACAGTGGCCTCACACATTGTAGAGGACAGTGGCCTCACACATTGTAGAGGACAGTGGCCTCAAACATTGTAGAGGACAGTGGCCTCACACATTGTAGAGGACAGTGGCCTCAAACATTGTAGAGGACAGTGGCCTCACACATTGTAGAGGACAGTGGCCTCAAACATTGTAGAGGACAGTGGCCTCAAACATTGTAGAGGACAGTGGCCTCATTGTAGAGGACAGTGGCCTCAAACATTGTAGAGGACAGTGGCCTCATTGTAGAGGACAGTGGCCTCACACATTGTAGAGGACAGTGGCCTCACACATTGTAGAGGACAGTGGCCTCAAACATTGTAGAGGACAGTGGCCTCAAACATTGTAGAGGACAGTGGCCTCAAACATTGTAGAGGACAGTGGCCTCAAACATTGTAGAGGACAGTGGCCTCAAACATTGTAGAGGACAGTGGCCTCAAACATTGTAGAGGACAGTGGCCTCAAACATTGTAGAGGACAGTGGCCTCAAACATTGTAGAGGACAGTGGCCTCTAACATTGTAGAGGACAGTGGCCTCAAACATTGTAGAGGACAGTGGCCTCACACATTGTAGAGGACAGTGGCCTCAAACATTGTAGAGGACAGTGGCCTCAAACATTGTAGAGGACAGTGGCCTCAACCATTGTAGAGGACAGTGGCCTCAAACATTGTAGAGGACAGTGGCCTCACACATTGTAGAGGACAGTGGCCTCACACATTGTAGAGGACAGTGGCCTCACACATTGTAGAGGACAGTGGCCTCACACATTGTAGAGGACAGTGGCCTCACACATTGTAGAGGACAGTGGCCTCAAACATTGTAGAGGACAGTGGCCTCACACATTGTAGAGGACAGTGGCCTCACACATTGTAGAGGACAGTGTCCTCATTGTAGAGGACAGTGGCCTCAAACATTGTAGAGGACAGTGGCCTCACACATTGTAGAGGACAGTGGCCTCACACATTGTAGAGGACAGTGGCCTCATTGTAGAGGACAGTGGCCTCAAACATTGTAGAGGACAGTGGCCTCACACATTGTAGAGGACAGTGGCCTCATTGTAGAGGACAGTGGCCTCAAACATTGTAGAGGACAGTGGCCTCACACATTGTAGAGGACAGTGGCCTCATTGTAGAGGACAGTGGCCTCAAACATTGTAGAGGACAGTGGCCTCATTGTAGAGGACAGTGGCCTCAAACATTGTAGAGGACAGTGGCCTCATTGTAGAGGACAGTGGCCTCAAAAATTGTAGAGGACAGTGGCCTCAAACATTGTAGAGGACAGTGACCTCATTGTAGAGGACAGTGGCCTCACACATTGTAGAGGACAGTGGCCTCACACATTGTAGAGGACAGTGGCCTCAAACATTGTAGAGGACAGTGGCCTCAAACATTGTAGAGGACAGTGGCCTCACACATTGTAGAGGACAGTGACCTCAAACATTGTAGAGGACAGTGGCCTCACACATTGTAGAGGACAGTGACCTCAAACATTGTAGAGGACAGTGGCCTCACACATTGTAGAGGACAGTGGCCTCAAACATTGTAGAGGACAGTGGCCTCAAACATTGTAGAGGACAGTGACCTCATTGTAGAGGACAGTGGCCTCACACATTGTAGAGGACAGTGGCCTCACACATTGTAGAGGACAGTGGCCTCACACATTGTAGAGGACAGTGGCCTCACACATTGTAGAGGACAGTGGCCTCACACATTGTAGAGGACAGTCCTCATTGTAGAGGACAGTGGCCTCAAACATTGTAGAGGACAGTGGCCTCACACATTGTAGAGGACAGTGGCCTCACACATTGTAGAGGACAGTGGCCTCAAACATTGTAGAGGACAGTGGCCTCAAACATTGTAGAGGACAGTGGCCTCACACATTGTAGAGGACAGTGGCCTCACACATTGTAGAGGACAGTGGCCTCACACATTGTAGAGGACAGTGGCCTCACACATTGTAGAGGACAGTGGCCTCAACATTGTAGAGGACAGTGGCCTCAAACATTGTAGAGGACAGTGGCCTCAAACATTGTAGAGGACAGTGGCCTCATTGTAGAGGACAGTGGCCTCACACATTGTAGAGGACAGTGGCCTCACACATTGTAGAGGACAGTGGCCTCAAACATTGTAGAGGACAGTGGCCTCAAACATTGTAGAGGACAGTGGCCTCAAACATTGTAGAGGACAGTGGCCTCAAACATTGTAGAGGACAGTGGCCTCAAACATTGTAGAGGACAGTGGCCTCAAACATTGTAGAGGACAGTGGCCTCAAACATTGTAGAGGACAGTGGCCTCAAACATTGTAGAGGACAGTGGCCTCAAACATTGTAGAGGACAGTGGCCTCTAACATTGTAGAGGACAGTGGCCTCAAACATTGTAGAGGACAGTGGCCTCACACATTGTAGAGGACAGTGGCCTCAAACATTGTAGAGGACAGTGGCCTCAAACATTGTAGAGGACAGTGGCCTCAACCATTGTAGAGGACAGTGGCCTCAAACATTGTAGAGGACAGTGGCCTCACACATTGTAGAGGACAGTGGCCTCACACATTGTAGAGGACAGTGGCCTCACACATTGTAGAGGACAGTGGCCTCACACATTGTAGAGGACAGTGGCCTCACACATTGTAGAGGACAGTGGCCTCATTGTAGAGGACAGTGGCCTCAAACATTGTAGAGGACAGTGGCCTCACACATTGTAGAGGACAGTGGCCTCACACATTGTAGAGGACAGTGGCCTCATTGTAGAGGACAGTGGCCTCAAACATTGTAGAGGACAGTGGCCTCACACATTGTAGAGGACAGTGGCCTCATTGTAGAGGACAGTGGCCTCAAACATTGTAGAGGACAGTGGCCTCACACATTGTAGAGGACAGTGGCCTCATTGTAGAGGACAGTGGCCTCAAACATTGTAGAGGACAGTGGCCTCATTGTAGACAGTGGCCTCAAACATTGTAGAGGACAGTGGCCTCATTGTAGAGGACAGTGGCCTCACACATTGTAGAGGACAGTGGCCTCATTGTAGAGGACAGTGGCCTCAAACATTGTAGAGGACAGTGGCCTCACACATTGTAGAGGACAGTGGCCTCAAACATTGTAGAGGACAGTGGCCTCACACATTGTAGAGGACAGTGGCCTCATTGTAGAGGACAGTGGCCTCAAACATTGTAGAGGACAGTGGCCTCACACATTGTAGAGGACAGTGGCCTCACACATTGTAGAGGACAGTGGCCTCATTGTAGAGGACAGTGGCCTCAAACATTGTAGAGGACAGTGGCCTCACACATTGTAGAGGACAGTGGCCTCAAACATTGTAGAGGACAGTGGCCTCATTGTAGAGGACAGTGGCCTCACACATTGTAGAGGACAGTGGCCTCACACATTGTAGAGGACAGTGGCCTCACACATTGTAGAGGACAGTGGCCTCACACATTGTAGAGGACAGTGGCCTCACACATTGTAGAGGACAGTGGCCTCATTGTAGAGGACAGTGGCCTCAAACATTGTAGAGGACAGTGGCCTCACACATTGTAGAGGACAGTGGCCTCACACATTGTAGAGGACAGTGGCCTCATTGTAGAGGACAGTGGCCTCACACATTGTAGAGGACAGTGGCCTCATTGTAGAGGACAGTGGCCTCACACATTGTAGAGGACAGTGGCCTCATTGTAGAGGACAGTGGCCTCAAACATTGTAGAGGACAGTGGCCTCAAACATTGTAGAGGACAGTGGCCTCAAACATTGTAGAGGACAGTGGCCTCACACATTGTAGAGGACAGTGGCCTCAAACATTGTAGAGGACAGTGGCCTCACACATTGTAGAGGACAGTGGCCTCAAACATTGTAGAGGACAGTGGCCTCAAACATTGTAGAGGACAGTGGCCTCATTGTAGAGGACAGTGGCCTCACACATTGTAGAGGACAGTGGCCTCACACATTGTAGAGGACAGTGGCCTCAAACATTGTAGAGGACAGTGGCCTCAAACATTGTAGAGGACAGTGGCCTCACACATTGTAGAGGACAGTGGCCTCAAACATTGTAGAGGACAGTGGCCTCACACATTGTAGAGGACAGTGGCCTCAAACATTGTAGAGGACAGTGGCCTCACACATTGTAGAGGACAGTGGCCTCAAACATTGTAGAGGACAGTGGCCTCAAACATTGTAGAGGACAGTGGCCTCATTGTAGAGGACAGTGGCCTCAAACATTGTAGAGGACAGTGGCCTCAACATTGTAGAGGACAGTGGCCTCAAACATTGTAGAGGACAGTGGCCTCAAACATTGTAGAGGACAGTGGCCTCAAACATTGTAGAGGACAGTGGCCTCAACATTGTAGAGGACAGTGGCCTCAAACATTGTAGAGGACAGTGGCCTCACACATTGTAGAGGACAGTGGCCTCAAACATTGTAGAGGACAGTGGCCTCAAACATTGTAGAGGACAGTGGCCTCAACATTGTAGAGGACAGTGGCCTCAAACATTGTAGAGGACAGTGGCCTCACACATTGTAGAGGACAGTGGCCTCACACATTGTAGAGGACAGTGGCCTCAAACATTGTAGAGGACAGTGGCCTCAAACATTGTAGAGGACAGTGGCCTCACACATTGTAGAGGACAGTGGCCTCACACATTGTAGAGGACAGTGGCCTCAAACATTGTAGAGGACAGTGGCCTCATTGTAGAGGACAGTGGCCTCACACATTGTAGAGGACAGTGGCCTCACACATTGTAGAGGACAGTGGCCTCACACATTGTAGAGGACAGTCCTCATTGTAGAGGACAGTGGCCTCAAACATTGTAGAGGACAGTGGCCTCACACATTGTAGAGGACAGTGGCCTCACACATTGTAGAGGACAGTGGCCTCAAACATTGTAGAGGACAGTGGCCTCAAACATTGTAGAGGACAGTGGCCTCACACATTGTAGAGGACAGTGGCCTCAAACATTGTAGAGGACAGTGGCCTCACACATTGTAGAGGACAGTGGCCTCAAACATTGTAGAGGACAGTGGCCTCATTGTAGAGGACAGTGGCCTCACACATTGTAGAGGACAGTGGCCTCACACATTGTAGAGGACAGTGGCCTCAAACATTGTAGAGGACAGTGGCCTCAAACATTGTAGAGGACAGTGGCCTCACACATTGTAGAGGACAGTGGCCTCAAACATTGTAGAGGACAGTGGCCTCACACATTGTAGAGGACAGTGGCCTCAAACATTGTAGAGGACAGTGGCCTCACACATTGTAGAGGACAGTGGCCTCAAACATTGTAGAGGACAGTGGCCTCAAACATTGTAGAGGACAGTGGCCTCATTGTAGAGGACAGTGGCCTCACACATTGTAGAGGACAGTGGCCTCACACATTGTAGAGGACAGTGGCCTCACACATTGTAGAGGACTGTCCTCATTGTAGAGGACAGTGGCCTCAAACATTGTAGAGGACAGTGGCCTCACACATTGTAGAGGACAGTGGCCTCACACATTGTAGAGGACAGTGGCCTCAAACATGTAGAGGACAGTGGCCTCAAACATTGTAGAGGACAGTGGCCTCACACATTGTAGAGGACAGTTGCCTCAACATTGTAGAGGACAGTGGCCTCACACATTGTAGAGGACAGTGGCCTCACACATTGTAGAGGACAGTGGCCTCACACATTGTAGAGGACAGTGGCCTCACACATTGTAGAGGACAGTGGCCTCACACATTGTAGAGGACAGTGGCCTCACACATTGTAGAGGACAGTGGCCTCAAACATTGTAGAGGACAGTGGCCTCAAACATTGTAGAGGACAGTGGCCTCAACATTGTAGAGGACAGTGGCCTCATTGTAGAGGACAGTGGCCTCACACATTTAGAGGACAGTGGCCTCAAACATTGTAGAGGACAGTGGCCTCAAACATTGTAGAGGACAGTGGCCTCAAACATTGTAGAGGACAGTGGCCTCAAACATTGTAGAGGACAGTGGCCTCACACATTGTAGAGGACAGTGGCCTCAAACATTGTAGAGGACAGTGGCCTCAAACATTGTAGAGGACAGTGGCCTCAAACATTGTAGAGGACAGTGGCCTCAAACATTGTAGAGGACAGTGGCCTCAAACATTGTAGAGGACAGTGGCCTCAAACATTGTAGAGGACAGTGGCCTCAAACATTGTAGAGGACAGTGGCCTCAAACATTGTAGAGGACAGTGGCCTCAAACATTGTAG
The DNA here is from genome assembly GCA_020271785.1 of Procambarus virginalis. Taxonomy (NCBI): domain Eukaryota; kingdom Metazoa; phylum Arthropoda; class Malacostraca; order Decapoda; family Cambaridae; genus Procambarus; species Procambarus virginalis. The sequence continues at coordinate 13,933 of WNGS01121075.1, forward strand.
AGGACAGTGGCCTCAAACATTGTAGAGGACAGTGGCCTCAACATTGTAGAGGACAGTGGCCTCAAACATTGTAGAGGACAGTGGCCTCACACATTGTAGAGGACAGTGGCCTCAAACATTGTAGAGGACAGTGGCCTCAAACATTGTAGAGGACAGTGGCCTCACACATTGTAGAGGACAGTGGCCTCACACATTGTAGAGGACAGTGGCCTCAAACATTGTAGAGGACAGTGGCCTCAACATTGTAGAGGACAGTGGCCTCACACATTGTAGAGGACAGTGGCCTCACACATTGTAGAGGACAGTGGCCTCATTGTAGAGGACAGTGGCCTCAAACATTGTAGAGGACAGTGGCCTCACACATTGTAGAGGACAGTGGCCTCATTGTAGAGGACAGTGGCCTCAAACATTGTAGAGGACAGTGGCCTCACACATTGTAGAGGACAGTGGCCTCATTGTAGAGGACAGTGGCCTCAAACATTGTAGAGGACAGTGGCCTCATTGTAGACAGTGGCCTCAAACATTGTAGAGGACAGTGGCCTCATTGTAGAGGACAGTGGCCTCACACATTGTAGAGGACAGTGGCCTCATTGTAGAGGACAGTGGCCTCAAACATTGTAGAGGACAGTGGCCTCACACATTGTAGAGGACAGTGGCCTCAAACATTGTAGAGGACAGTGGCCTCATTGTAGAGGACAGTGGCCTCACACATTGTAGAGGACAGTGGCCTCACACATTGTAGAGGACAGTGGCCTCAAACATTGTAGAGGACAGTGGCCTCAACATTGTAGAGGACAGTGGCCTCAAACATTGTAGAGGACAGTGGCCTCAAACATTGTAGAGGACAGTGGCCTCAAACATTGTAGAGGACAGTGGCCTCACACATTGTAGAGGACAGTGGCCTCAAACATTGTAGAGGACAGTGGCCTCACACATTGTAGAGGACAGTGGCCTCAAACATTGTAGAGGACAGTGGCCTCACACATTGTAGAGGACAGTGGCCTCAAACATTGTAGAGGACAGTGGCCTCAAACATTGTAGAGGACAGTGGCCTCATTGTAGAGGACAGTGGCCTCACACATTGTAGAGGACAGTGGCCTCACACATTGTAGAGGACAGTGGCCTCAAACATTGTAGAGGACAGTGGCCCTCAACATTGTAGAGGACAGTGGCCTCACACATTGTAGAGGACAGTGGCCTCAAACATTGTAGAGGACAGTGGCCTCACACATTGTAGAGGACAGTGGCCTCAAACATTGTAGAGGACAGTGGCCTCACACATTGTAGAGGACAGTGGCCTCAAACATTGTAGAGGACAGTGGCCTCAAACATTGTAGAGGACAGTGGCCTCATTGTAGAGGACAGTGGCCTCACACATTGTAGAGGACAGTGGCCTCACACATTGTAGAGGACAGTGGCCTCACACATTGTAGAGGACAGTGGCCTCACACATTGTAGAGGACAGTGGCCTCACACATTGTAGAGGACAGTGGCCTCACACATTGTAGAGGACAGTGGCCTCACACATTGTAGAGGACAGTGGCCTCAAACATTGTAGAGGACAGTGGCCTCAAACATTGTAGAGGACAGTGGCCTCAAACATTGTAGAGGACAGTGGCCTCATTGTAGAGGACAGTGGCCTCACACATTGTAGAGGACAGTGGCCTCAAACATTGTAGAGGACAGTGGCCTCAAACATTGTAGAGGACAGTGGCCTCAACATTGTAGAGGACAGTGGCCTCAAACATTGTAGAGGACAGTGGCCTCACACATTGTAGAGGACAGTGGCCTCAAACATTGTAGAGGACAGTGGCCTCAAACATTGTAGAGGACAGTGGCCTCAAACATTGTAGAGGACAGTGGCCTCAAACATTGTAGAGGACAGTGGCCTCAAACATTGTAGAGGACAGTGGCCTCAAACATTGTAGAGGACAGTGGCCTCAACATTGTAGAGGACAGTGGCCTCAAACATTGTAGAGGACAGTGGCCTCAACATTGTAGAGGACAGTGGCCTCAAACATTGTAGAGGACAGTGGCCTCAACATTGTAGAGGACAGTGGCCTCAAACATTGTAGAGGACAGTGGCCTCACACATTGTAGAGGACAGTGGCCTCAAACATTGTAGAGGACAGTGGCCTCAAACATTGTAGAGGACAGTGGCCTCACACATTGTAGAGGACAGTGGCCTCACATTGTAGAGGACAGTGGCCTCATTGTAGAGGACAGTGGCCTCAAACATTGTAGAGGACAGTGGCCTCACACATTGTAGAGGACAGTGGCCTCATTGTAGAGGACAGTGGCCTCAACATTGTAGAGGACAGTGGCCTCACACATTGTAGAGGACAGTGGCCTCATTGTAGAGGACAGTGGCCTCAAACATTGTAGAGGACAGTGGCCTCATTGTAGACAGTGGCCTCAAACATTGTAGAGGACAGTGGCCTCATTGTAGAGGACAGTGGCCTCACACATTGTAGAGGACAGTGGCCTCATTGTAGAGGACAGTGGCCTCAAACATTGTAGAGGACAGTGGCCTCACACATTGTAGAGGACAGTGGCCTCAAACATTGTAGAGGACAGTGGCCTCATTGTAGAGGACAGTGGCCTCAAACATTGTAGAGGACAGTGGCCTCACACATTGTAGAGGACAGTGGCCTCAAACATTGTAGAGGACAGTGGCCTCACAACATTGTAGAGGACAGTGGCCTCAAACATTGTAGAGGACAGTGGCCTCAAACATTGTAGAGGACAGTGGCCTCAAACATTGTAGAGGACAGTGGCCTCACACATTGTAGAGGACAGTGGCCTCAAACATTGTAGAGGACAGTGGCCTCACACATTGTAGAGGACAGTGGCCTCAAACATTGTAGAGGACAGTGGCCTCACACATTGTAGAGGACAGTGGCCTCAAAATTGTAGAGGACAGTGGCCTCAAACATTGTAGAGGACAGTGACCTCATTGTAGAGGACAGTGGCCTCACACATTGTAGAGGACAGTGGCCTCACACATTGTAGAGGACAGTGGCCTCAACATTGTAGAGGACAGTGGCCCTCAACATTGTAGAGGACAGTGGCCTCACACATTGTAGAGGACAGTGGCCTCAAACATTGTAGAGGACAGTGGCCTCACACATTGTAGAGGACAGTGGCCTCAACATTGTAGAGGACAGTGGCCTCACACATTGTAGAGGACAGTGGCCTCAAACATTGTAGAGGACAGTGGCCTCAAACATTGTAGAGGACAGTGGCCTCATTGTAGAGGACAGTGGCCTCACACATTGTAGAGGACAGTGGCCTCACACATTGTAGAGGACAGTGGCCTCACACATTGTAGAGGACAGTGGCCTCACACATTGTAGAGGACAGTGGCCTCACACATTGTAGAGGACAGTGGCCTCACACATTGTAGAGGACAGTGGCCTCACACATTGTAGAGGACAGTGGCCTCAAACATTGTAGAGGACAGTGGCCTCAAACATTGTAGAGGACAGTGGCCTCAAACATTGTAGAGGACAGTGGCCTCATTGTAGAGGACAGTGGCCTCACACATTGTAGAGGACAGTGGCCTCAAACATTGTAGAGGACAGTGGCCTCAAACATTGTAGAGGACAGTGGCCTCAAACATTGTAGAGGACAGTGGCCTCAAACATTGTAGAGGACAGTGGCCTCACACATTGTAGAGGACAGTGGCCTCAAACATTGTAGAGGACAGTGGCCTCAAACATTGTAGAGGACAGTGGCCTCAAACATTGTAGAGGACAGTGGCCTCAAACATTGTAGAGGACAGTGGCCTCAAACATTGTAGAGGACAGTGGCCTCAAACATTGTAGAGGACAGTGGCCTCAAACATTGTAGAGGACAGTGGCCTCAAACATTGTAGAGGACAGTGGCCTCAAACATTGTAGAGGACAGTGGCCTCAAACATTGTAGAGGACAGTGGCCTCAACATTGTAGAGGACAGTGGCCTCAAACATTGTAGAGGACAGTGGCCTCACACATTGTAGAGGACAGTGGCCTCAAACATTGTAGAGGACAGTGGCCTCAAACATTGTAGAGGACAGTGGCCTCAACCATGTAGAGGACAGTGGCCTCAAACATTGTAGAGGACAGTGGCCTCACACATTGTAGAGGACAGTGGCCTCACACATTGTAGAGGACAGTGGCCAGTGGCCTCAAACATTGTAGAGGACAGTGGCCTCAAACATTGTAGAGGACAGTGGCCTCACACATTGTAGAGGACAGTGGCCTCACACATTGTAGAGGACAGTGGCCTCATTGTAGAGGACAGTGGCCTCAAACATTGTAGAGGACAGTGGCCTCACACATTGTAGAGGACAGTGGCCTCATTGTAGAGGACAGTGGCCTCAAACATTGTAGAGGACAGTGGCCTCACACATTGTAGAGGACAGTGGCCTCATTGTAGAGGACAGTGGCCTCAAACATTGTAGAGGACAGTGGCCTCATTGTAGACAGTGGCCTCAAACATTGTAGAGGACAGTGGCCTCATTGTAGAGGACAGTGGCCTCACACATTGTAGAGGACAGTGGCCTCATTGTAGAGGACAGTGGCCTCAAACATTGTAGAGGACAGTGGCCTCACACATTGTAGAGGACAGTGACCTCAAACATTGTAGAGGACAGTGGCCTCATTGTAGAGGACAGTGGCCTCACACATTGTAGAGGACAGTGGCCTCACACATTGTAGAGGACAGTGGCCTCACACATTGTAGAGGACAGTGGCCTCACACATTGTAGAGGACAGTGGCCTCATTGTAGAGGACAGTGGCCTCAACATTGTAGAGGACAGTGGCCTCACACATTGTAGAGGACAGTGGCCTCACACATTGTAGAGGACAGTGGCCTCACATTGTAGAGGACAGTGGCCTCACACATTGTAGAGGACAGTGGCTTCATTGTAGAGGACAGTGGCCTCACACATTGTAGAGGACAGTGTCCTCATTGTAGAGGACAGTGGCCTCAAACATTGTAGAGGACAGTGGCCTCACACATTGTAGAGGACAGTGGCCTCAAACATTGTAGAGGACAGTGGCCTCAAACATTGTAGAGGACAGTGGCCTCAACATTGTAGAGGACAGTGGCCTCACACATTGTAGAGGACAGTGCCTCAAACATTGTAGAGGACAGTGGCCTCACACATTGTAGAGGACAGTGCCTCAAACATTGTAGAGGACAGTGGCCTCACACATTGTAGAGGACAGTGGCCTCAAAAATTGTAGAGGACAGTGGCCTCAAACATTGTAGAGGACAGTGACCTCATTGTAGAGGACAGTGGCCTCACACATTGTAGAGGACAGTGGCCTCACACATTGTAGAGGACAGTGGCCTCAAACATTGTAGAGGACAGTGGCCTCAAACATTGTAGAGGACAGTGGCCTCACACATTGTAGAGGACAGTGACCTCAAACATTGTAGAGGACAGTGGCCTCACACATTGTAGAGGACAGTGACCTCAAACATTGTAGAGGACAGTGGCCTCACACATTGTAGAGGACAGTGGCCTCAAAAATTGTAGAGGACAGTGGCCTCAAACATTGTAGAGGACAGTGACCTCATTGTAGAGGACAGTGGCCTCACACATTGTAGAGGACAGTGGCCTCACACATTGTAGAGGACAGTGGCCTCACACATTGTAGAGGACAGTGTCCTCATTGTAGAGGACAGTGGCCTCAAACATTGTAGAGGACAGTGGCCTCACACATTGTAGAGGACAGTGGCCTCAACATTGTAGAGGACAGTGGCCTCAAACATTGTAGAGGACAGTGGCCTCAAACATTGTAGAGGACAGTGGCCTCACACATTGTAGAGGACAGTGGCCTCAAACATTGTAGAGGACAGTGGCCTCACACATTGTAGAGGACAGTGGCCTCACACATTGTAGAGGACAGTGGCCTCACACATTGTAGAGGACAGTGGCCTCACACATTGTAGAGGACAGTGGCCTCACACATTGTAGAGGACAGTGGCCTCACACATTGTAGAGGACAGTGGCCTCAAACATTGTAGAGGACAGTGGCCTCAAACATTGTAGAGGACAGTGGCCTCAAACATTGTAGAGGACAGTGGCCTCATTGTAGAGGACAGTGGCCTCACACATTGTAGAGGACAGTGGCCTCAAACATTGTAGAGGACAGTGGCCTCAAACATTGTAGAGGACAGTGGCCTCAAACATTGTAGAGGACAGTGGCCTCAAACATTGTAGAGGACAGTGGCCTCAAACATTGTAGAGGACAGTGGCCTCAAACATTGTAGAGGACAGTGGCCTCAAACATTGTAGAGGACAGTGGCCTCAAACATTGTAGAGGACAGTGGCTCTAACATTGTAGAGGACAGTGGCCTCAAACATTGTAGAGGACAGTGGCCATTGTAGAGGACAGTGGCCTCACACATTGTAGAGGACAGTGACCTCAAACATTGTAGAGGACAGTGGCCTCAAACATTGTAGAGGACAGTGGCCTCAACCATTGTAGAGGACAGTGGCCTCAAACATTGTAGAGGACAGTTGCCTCACACATTGTAGAGGACAGTGGCCTCACACATTGTAGAGGACAGTGGCCTCACACATTGTAGAGGACAGTGGCCTCACACATTGTAGAGGACAGTGGCCTCAAACATTGTAGAGGACAGTGGCCTCATTGTAGAGGACAGTGGCCTCACACATTGTAGAGGACAGTGGCCTCACACATTGTAGAGGACAGTGGCCTCAAACATTGTAGAGGACAGTGACCTCATTGTAGAGGACAGTGGCCTCAAACATTGTAGAGGACAGTGGCCTCACACATTGTAGAGGACAGTGGCCTCACACATTGTAGAGGACAGTGGCCTCAACATTGTAGAGGACAGTGGCCTCAAACATTGTAGAGGACAGTGGCCTCACACATTGTAGAGGACAGTGCCTCAAACATTGTAGAGGACAGTGGCCTCACACATTGTAGAGGACAGTGGCCTCACACATTGTAGAGGACAGTGGCCTCAAACATTGTAGAGGACAGTGGCCTCACACATTGTAGAGGACAGTGGCCTCAAACATTGTAGAGGACAGTGGCCTCAAACATTGTAGAGGACAGTGGCCTCAAACATTGTAGAGGACAGTGGCCTCAAACATTGTAGAGGACAGTGGCCTCAAACATTGTAGAGGACAGTGGCCTCAAACATTGTAGAGGACAGTGGCCTCAAACATTGTAGAGGACAGTGGCCTCAAACATTGTAGAGGACAGTGGCCTCAAACATTGTAGAGGACAGTGGCCTCAAACATTGTAGAGGACAGTGGCCTCAACATTGTAGAGGACAGTGGCCTCAAACATTGTAGAGGACAGTGGCCTCACACATTGTAGAGGACAGTGGCCTCAAACATTGTAGAGGACAGTGGCCTCAAACATTGTAGAGGACAGTGGCCTCAACATTGTAGAGGACAGTGGCCTCAAACATTGTAGAGGACAGTGGCCTCACACATTGTAGAGGACAGTGGCCTCACACATTGTAGAGGACAGTGGCCTCAAACATTGTAGAGGACAGTGGCCTCAAACATTGTAGAGGACAGTGGCCTCACACATTGTAGAGGACAGTGGCCTCACACATTGTAGAGGACAGTGGCCTCATTGTAGAGGACAGTGGCCTCAAACATTGTAGAGGACAGTGGCCTCACACATTGTAGAGGACAGTGGCCTCATTGTAGAGGACAGTGGCCTCAAACATTGTAGAGGACAGTGGCCTCACACATTGTAGAGGACAGTGGCCTCACACATTGTAGAGGACAGTGGCCTCATTGTAGAGGACAGTGGCCTCAAACATTGTAGAGGACAGTGGCCTCACACATTGTAGAGGACAGTGGCCTCAAACATTGTAGAGGACAGTGGCCTCATTGTAGAGGACAGTGGCCTCACACATTGTAGAGGACAGTGGCCTCACACATTGTAGAGGACAGTGGCCTCACACATTGTAGAGGACAGTGGCCTCACACATTGTAGAGGACAGTGGCCTCATTGTAGAGGACAGTGGCCTCAAACATTGTAGAGGACAGTGGCCTCACACATTGTAGAGGACAGTGGCCTCACACATTGTAGAGGACAGTGGCCTCATTGTAGAGGACAGTGGCCTCACACATTGTAGAGGACAGTGGCCTCATTGTAGAGGACAGTGGCCTCACACATTGTAGAGGACAGTGGCCTCATTGTAGAGGACAGTGGCCTCAAACATTGTAGAGGACAGTGGCCTCACACATTGTAGAGGACAGTGGCCTCAAACATTGTAGAGGACAGTGGCCTCAAACATTGTAGAGGACAGTGGCCTCAAACATTGTAGAGGACAGTGGCCTCACACATTGTAGAGGACAGTGGCCTCAAACATTGTAGAGGACAGTGGCCTCACACATTGTAGAGGACAGTGGCCTCAAACATTGTAGAGGACAGTGGCCTCACACATTGTAGAGGACAGTGGCCTCAAACATTGTAGAGGACAGTGGCCTCAAACATTGTAGAGGACAGTGGCCTCATTGTAGAGGACAGTGGCCTCACACATTGTAGAGGACAGTGGCCTCACACATTGTAGAGGACAGTGGCCTCAAACATTGTAGAGGACAGTGGCCTCAAACATTGTAGAGGACAGTGGCCTCACACATTGTAGAGGACAGTGGCCTCAAACATTGTAGAGGACAGTGGCCTCACACATTGTAGAGGACAGTGGCCTCAAACATTGTAGAGGACAGTGGCCTCAAACATTGTAGAGGACAGTGGCCTCATTGTAGAGGACAGTGGCCTCACACATTGTAGAGGACAGTGGCCTCACACATTGTAGAGGACAGTGGCCTCACACATTGTAGAGGACTGTTCTCATTGTAGAGGACAGTGGCCTCAAACATTGTAGAGGACAGTGGCCTCACACATTGTAGAGGACAGTGGCCTCACACATTGTAGAGGACAGTGGCCTCAAACATTGTAGAGGACAGTGGCCTCACACATTGTAGAGGACAGTGGCCTCAAACATTGTAGAGGACAGTGGCCTCACACATTGTAGAGGACAGTGGCCTCAAACATTGTAGAGGACAGTGGCCTCATTGTAGAGGACAGTGGCCTCACACATTGTAGAGGACAGTGGCCTCACACATTGTAGAGGACAGTGGCCTCAAACATTGTAGAGGACAGTGGCCTCAAACATTGTAGAGGACAGTGGCCTCACACATTGTAGAGGACAGTGGCCTCAAACATTGTAGAGGACAGTGGCCTCACACATTGTAGAGGACAGTGGCCTCAAACATTGTAGAGGACAGTGGCCTCACACATTGTAGAGGACAGTGGCCTCAAACATTGTAGAGGACAGTGGCCTCAAACATTGTAGAGGACAGTGGCCTCATTGTAGAGGACAGTGGCCTCACACATTGTAGAGGACAGTGGCCTCACACATTGTAGAGGACAGTGGCCTCACACATTGTAGAGGACAGTGGCCTCACACATTGTAGAGGACTGTCCTCATTGTAGAGGACAGTGGCCTCAAACATTGTAGAGGACAGTGGCCTCACACATTGTAGAGGACAGTGGCCTCACACATTGTAGAGGACAGTGGCCTCAAACATTGTAGAGGACAGTGGCCTCAAACATTGTAGAGGACAGTGGCCTCACACATTGTAGAGGACAGTGGCCTCAAACATTGTAGAGGACAGTGGCCTCACACATTGTAGAGGACAGTGGCCTCACACATTGTAGAGGACAGTGGCCTCACACATTGTAGAGGACAGTGGCCTCACACATTGTAGAGGACAGTGGCCTCACACATTGTAGAGGACAGTGGCCTCACACATTGTAGAGGACAGTGGCCTCAAACATTGTAGAGGACAGTGGCCTCAAACATTGTAGAGGACAGTGGCCTCAAACATTGTAGAGGACAGTGGCCTCATTGTAGAGGACAGTGGCCTCACACATTGTAGAGGACAGTGGCCTCAAACATTGTAGAGGACAGTGGCCTCAAACATTGTAGAGGACAGTGGCCTCAAACATTGTAGAGGACAGTGGCCTCAAACATTGTAGAGGACAGTGGCCTCACACATTGTAGAGGACAGTGGCCTCAAACATTGTAGAGGACAGTGGCCTCAAACATTGTAGAGGACAGTGGCCTCAAACATTGTAGAGGACAGTGGCCTCAAACATTGTAGAGGACAGTGGCCTCAAACATTGTAGAGGACAGTGGCCTCAAACATTGTAGAGGACAGTGGCCTCAAACATTGTAGAGGACAGTGGCCTCAAACATTGTAGAGGACAGTGGCCTCAAACATTGTAGAGGACAGTGGCCTCAAACATTGTAGAGGACAGTGGCCTCAAACATTGTAGAGGACAGTGGCCTCAACATTGTAGAGGACAGTGGCCTCAAACATTGTAGAGGACAGTGGCCTCACACATTGTAGAGGACAGTGGCCTCAAACATTGTAGAGGACAGTGGCCTCAAACATTGTAGAGGACAGTGGCCTCAACCATTGTAGAGGACAGTGGCCTCAAACATTGTAGAGGACAGTGGCCTCACACATTGTAGAGGACAGTGGCCTCACACATTGTAGAGGACAGTGGCCTCAAACATTGTAGAGGACAGTGGCCTCAAACATTGTAGAGGACAGTGGCCTCACACATTGTAGAGGACAGTGGCCTCACACATTGTAGAGGACAGTGGCCTCATTGTAGAGGACAGTGGCCTCAAACATTGTAGAGGACAGTGGCCTCACACATTGTAGAGGACAGTGGCCTCAAACATTGTAGAGGACAGTGGCCTCAAACATTGTAGAGGACAGTGGCCTCACACATTGTAGAGGACAGTGGCCTCATTGTAGAGGACAGTGGCCTCAAACATTGTAGAGGACAGTGGCCTCATTGTAGACAGTGGCCTCAAACATTGTAGAGGACAGTGGCCTCATTGTAGAGGACAGTGGCCTCACACATTGTAGAGGACAGTGGCCTCATTGTAGAGGACAGTGGCCTCAAACATTGTAGAGGACAGTGGCCTCACACATTGTAGAGGACAGTGGCCTCAAACATTGTAGAGGACAGTGGCCTCATTGTAGAGGACAGTGGCCTCACACATTGTAGAGGACAGTGGCCTCACACATTGTAGAGGACAGTGGCCTCACACATTGTAGAGGACAGTGGCCTCACACATTGTAGAGGACAGTGGCCTCATTGTAGAGGACAGTGGCCTCAAACATTGTAGAGGACAGTGGCCTCACACATTGTAGAGGACAGTGGCCTCAACATTGTAGAGGACAGTGGCCTCAAACATTGTAGAGGACAGTGGCCTCATTGTAGACAGTGGCCTCAAACATTGTAGAGGACAGTGGCCTCATTGTAGAGGACAGTGGCCTCACACATTGTAGAGGACAGTGGCCTCATTGTAGAGGACAGTGGCCTCAAACATTGTAGAGGACAGTGGCCTCACACATTGTAGAGGACAGTGGCCTCAAACATTGTAGAGGACAGTGGCCTCATTGTAGAGGACAGTGGCCTCACACATTGTAGAGGACAGTGGCCTCACACATTGTAGAGGACAGTGGCCTCACACATTGTAGAGGACAGTGGCCTCACACATTGTAGAGGACAGTGGCCTCATTGTAGAGGACAGTGGCCTCAAACATTGTAGAGGACAGTGGCCTCACACATTGTAGAGGACAGTGGCCTCACACATTGTAGAGGACAGTGGCCTCATTGTAGAGGACAGTGGCCTCACACATTGTAGAGGACAGTGGCCTCATTGTAGAGGACAGTGGCCTCACACATTGTAGAGGACAGTGGCCTCATTGTAGAGGACAGTGGCCTCAAACATTGTAGAGGACAGTGGCCTCAAACATTGTAGAGGACAGTGGCCTCAAACATTGTAGAGGACAGTGGCCTCACACATTGTAGAGGACAGTGGCCTCAAACATTGTAGAGGACAGTGGCCTCACACATTGTAGAGGACAGTGGCCTCAAACATTGTAGAGGACAGTGGCCTCACACATTGTAGAGGACAGTGGCCTCAAACATTGTAGAGGACAGTGGCCTCAAACATTGTAGAGGACAGTGACCTCATTGTAGAGGACAGTGGCCTCACACATTGTAGAGGACAGTGGCCTCACACATTGTAGAGGACAGTGGCCTCAAACATTGTAGAGGACAGTGGCCTCAAACATTGTAGAGGACAGTGGCCTCACACATTGTAGAGGACAGTGGCCTCAAACATTGTAGAGGACAGTGGCCTCACACATTGTAGAGGACAGTGGCCTCAAACATTGTAGAGGACAGTGGCCTCACACATTGTAGAGGACAGTGGCCTCAAACATTGTAGAGGACAGTGGCCTCAAACATTGTAGAGGACAGTGACCTCATTGTAGAGGACAGTGGCCTCACACATTGTAGAGGACAGTGGCCTCACACATTGTAGAGGACAGTGGCCTCACACATTGTAGAGGACTGTCCTCATTGTAGAGGACAGTGGCCTCAAACATTGTAGAGGACAGTGGCCTCACACATTGTAGAGGACAGTGGCCTCACACATTGTAGAGGACAGTGGCCTCAAACATTGTAGAGGACAGTGGCCTCAAACATTGTAGAGGACAGTGGCCTCACACATTGTAGAGGACAGTGGCCTCAAACATTGTAGAGGACAGTGGCCTCACACATTGTAGAGGACAGTGGCCTCACACATTGTAGAGGACAGTGGCCTCACACATTGTAGAGGACAGTGGCCTCACACATTGTAGAGGACAGTGGCCTCACACATTGTAGAGGACAGTGGCCTCACACATTGTAGAGGACAGTGGCCTCAAACATTGTAGAGGACAGTGGCCTCAAACATTGTAGAGGACAGTGGCCTCAAACATTGTAGAGGACAGTGGCCTCATTGTAGAGGACAGTGGCCTCACACATTGTAGAGGACAGTGGCCTCAAACATTGTAGAGGACAGTGGCCTCAAACATTGTAGAGGACAGTGGCCTCAAACATTGTAGAGGACAGTGGCCTCAAACATTGTAGAGGACAGTGGCCTCAAACATTGTAGAGGACAGTGGCCTCAAACATTGTAGAGGACAGTGGCCTCAAACATTGTAGAGGACAGTGGCCTCAAACATTGTAGAGGACAGTGGCCTCAAACATTGTAGAGGACAGTGGCCTCTAACATTGTAGAGGACAGTGGCCTCAAACATTGTAGAGGACAGTGGCCTCACACATTGTAGAGGACAGTGGCCTCAAACATTGTAGAGGACAGTGGCCTCAAACATTGTAGAGGACAGTGGCCTCAACATTGTAGAGGACAGTGGCCTCAAACATTGTAGAGGACAGTGGCCTCACACATTGTAGAGGACAGTGGCCTCACACATTGTAGAGGACAGTGGCCTCACACATTGTAGAGGACAGTGGCCTCACACATTGTAGAGGACAGTGGCCTCAAACATTGTAGAGGACAGTGGCCTCATTGTAGAGGACAGTGGCCTCACACATTGTAGAGGACAGTGGCCTCACACATTGTAGAGGACAGTGGCCTCACACATTGTAGAGGACAGTCCTCATTGTAGAGGACAGTGGCCTCAAACATTGTAGAGGACAGTGGCCTCACACATTGTAGAGGACAGTGGCCTCACACATTGTAGAGGACAGTGGCCTCAAACATTGTAGAGGACAGTGGCCTCAAACATTGTAGAGGACAGTGGCCTCAAACATTGTAGAGGACAGTGGCCTCAACATTGTAGAGGACAGTGGCCTCACACATTGTAGAGGACAGTGGCCTCACACATTGTAGAGGACAGTGGCCTCACACATTGTAGAGGACAGTGGCCTCACACATTGTAGAGGACAGTGGCCTCACACATTGTAGAGGACAGTGGCCTCACACATTGTAGAGGACAGTGGCCTCAACATTGTAGAGGACAGTGGCCTCAAACATTGTAGAGGACAGTGGCCTCAAACATTGTAGAGGACAGTGGCCTCATTGTAGAGGACAGTGGCCTCACACATTGTAGAGGACAGTGGCCTCAAACATTGTAGAGGACAGTGGCCTCAAACATTGTAGAGGACAGTGGCCTCAAACATTGTAGAGGACAGTGGCCTCAACATTGTAGAGGACAGTGGCCTCACACATTGTAGAGGACAGTGGCCTCATTGTAGAGGACAGTGGCCTCAAACATTGTAGAGGACAGTGGCCTCATTGTAGAGGACAGTGGCCTCAAACATTGTAGAGGACAGTGGCCTCACACATTGTAGAGGACAGTGGCCTCAAACATTGTAGAGGACAGTGGCCTCAAACATTGTAGAGGACAGTGGCCTCAAACATTGTAGAGGACAGTGGCCTCACACATTGTAGAGGACAGTGGCCTCAAACATTGTAGAGGACAGTGGCCTCACACATTGTAGAGGACAGTGGCCTCAAACATTGTAGAGGACAGTGGCCTCACACATTGTAGAGGACAGTGGCCTCAAACATTGTAGAGGACAGTGGCCTCAAACATTGTAGAGGACAGTGACCTCATTGTAGAGGACAGTGGCCTCACACATTGTAGAGGACAGTGGCCTCACACATTGTAGAGGACAGTGGCCTCAAACATTGTAGAGGACAGTGGCCTCAAACATTGTAGAGGACAGTGGCCTCACACATTGTAGAGGACAGTGGCCTCAAACATTGTAGAGGACAGTGGCCTCACACATTGTAGAGGACAGTGGCCTCAAACATTGTAGAGGACAGTGGCCTCACACATTGTAGAGGACAGTGGCCTCAAACATTGTAGAGGACAGTGGCCTCAAACATTGTAGAGGACAGTGGCCTCATTGTAGAGGACAGTGGCCTCACACATTGTAGAGGACAGTGGCCTCACACATTGTAGAGGACAGTGGCCTCACACATTGTAGAGGACAGTGGCCTCATTGTAGAGGACAGTGGCCTCAAACATTGTAGAGGACAGTGGCCTCACACATTGTAGAGGACAGTGGCCTCAAACATTGTAGAGGACAGTGGCCTCAAACATTGTAGAGGACAGTGGCCTCACACATTGTAGAGGACAGTGGCCTCAAACATTGTAGAGGACAGTGGCCTCACACATTGTAGAGGACAGTGGCCTCAAACATTGTAGAGGACAGTGGCCTCACACATTGTAGAGGACAGTGGCCTCAAACATTGTAGAGGACAGTGGCCTCAAACATTGTAGAGGACAGTGGCCTCATTGTAGAGGACAGTGGCCTCACACATTGTAGAGGACAGTGGCCTCACACATTGTAGAGGACAGTGGCCTCACACATTGTAGAGGACTGTCCTCATTGTAGAGGACAGTGGCCTCAAACATTGTAGAGGACAGTGGCCTCACACATTGTAGAGGACAGTGGCCTCACACATTGTAGAGGACAGTGGCCTCACACATTGTAGAGGACAGTGGCCTCACACATTGTAGAGGACAGTGGCCTCACACATTGTAGAGGACAGTGGCCTCACACATTGTAGAGGACAGTGGCCTCAAACATTGTAGAGGACAGTGGCCTCAAACATTGTAGAGGACAGTGGCCTCAAACATTGTAGAGGACAGTGGCCTCATTGTAGAGGACAGTGGCCTCACACATTGTAGAGGACAGTGGCCTCAAACATTGTAGAGGACAGTGGCCTCAAACATTGTAGAGGACAGTGGCCTCAAACATTGTAGAGGACAGTGGCCTCAAACATTGTAGAGGACAGTGGCCTCAAACATTGTAGAGGACAGTGGCCTCAAACATTGTAGAGGACAGTGGCCTCAAACATTGTAGAGGACAGTGGCCTCAAACATTGTAGAGGACAGTGGCCTCAAACATTGTAGAGGACAGTGGCCTCAAACATTGTAGAGGACAGTGACCTCATTGTAGAGGACAGTGGCCTCACACATTGTAGAGGACAGTGGCCTCACACATTGTAGAGGACAGTGGCCTCAAACATTGTAGAGGACAGTGGCCTCAAACATTGTAGAGGACAGTGGCCTCACACATTGTAGAGGACAGTGACCTCAAACATTGTAGAGGACAGTGGCCTCACACATTGTAGAGGACAGTGGCCTCAAACATTGTAGAGGACAGTGGCCTCACACATTGTAGAGGACAGTGGCCTCAAAATTGTAGAGGACAGTGGCCTCAAACATTGTAGAGGACAGTGACCTCATTGTAGAGGACAGTGGCCTCACACATTGTAGAGGACAGTGGCCTCACACATTGTAGAGGACAGTGGCCTCACACATTGTAGAGGACTGTCCTCATTGTAGAGGACAGTGGCCTCAAACATTGTAGAGGACAGTGGCCTCACACATTGTAGAGGACAGTGGCCTCACACATTGTAGAGGACAGTGGCCTCAAACATTGTAGAGGACAGTGGCCTCAAACATTGTAGAGGACAGTGGCCTCACACATTGTAGAGGACAGTTGCCTCAAACATTGTAGAGGACAGTGGCCTCACACATTGTAGAGGACAGTGGCCTCACACATTGTAGAGGACAGTGGCCTCACACATTGTAGAGGACAGTGGCCTCACACATTGTAGAGGACAGTGGCCTCACACATTGTAGAGGACAGTGGCCTCACACATTGTAGAGGACAGTGGCCTCAACATTGTAGAGGACAGTGGCCTCAAACATTGTAGAGGACAGTGGCCTCAAACATTGTAGAGGACAGTGGCCTCATTGTAGAGGACAGTGGCCTCACACATTGTAGAGGACAGTGGCCTCAAACATTGTAGAGGACAGTGGCCTCAAACATTGTAGAGGACAGTGGCCTCAAACATTGTAGAGGACAGTGGCCTCAAACATTGTAGAGGACAGTGGCCTCACACATTGTAGAGGACAGTGGCCTCAAACATTGTAGAGGACAGTGGCCTCAAACATTGTAGAGGACAGTGGCCTCAAACATTGTAGAGGACAGTGGCCTCAAACATTGTAGAGGACAGTGGCCTCAAACATTGTAGAGGACAGTGGCCTCAACATTGTAGAGGACAGTGGCCTCAAACATTGTAGAGGACAGTGGCCTCAAACATTGTAGAGGACAGTGGCCTCAAACATTGTAGAGGACAGTGGCCTCACACATTGTAGAGGACAGTGGCCTCAAACATTGTAGAGGACAGTGGCCTCAAACATTGTAGAGGACAGTGGCCTCAAACATTGTAGAGGACAGTGGCCTCACACATTGTAGAGGACAGTGGCCTCAAACATTGTAGAGGACAGTGGCCTCACACATTGTAGAGGACAGTGGCCTCACACATTGTAGCCTCAACATTGTAGAGGACAGTGGCCTCAAACATTGTAGAGGACAGTGGCCTCACACATTGTAGAGGACAGTGGCCTCAAACATTGTAGAGGACAGTGGCCTCACACATTGTAGAGGACAGTGGCCTCACACATTGTAGAGGACAGTGGCCTCAACATTGTAGAGGACAGTGGCCTCAAACATTGTAGAGGACAGTGGCCTCAAACATTGTAGAGGACAGTGGCCTCATTGTAGAGGACAGTGGCCTCACACATTGTAGAGGACAGTGGCCTCACACATTGTAGAGGACAGTGGCCTCAAACATTGTAGAGGACAGTCCTCATTGTAGAGGACAGTGGCCTCAAACATTGTAGAGGACAGTGGCCTCACACATTGTAGAGGACAGTGGCCTCACACATTGTAGAGGACAGTGGCCTCAACATTGTAGAGGACAGTGGCCTCAAACATTGTAGAGGACAGTGGCCTCACACATTGTAGAGGACAGTGGCCTCAAACATTGTAGAGGACAGTGGCCTCACACATTGTAGAGGACAGTGGCCTCACACATTGTAGAGGACAGTGGCCTCACACATTGTAGAGGACAGTGGCCTCACCATTGTAGAGGACAGTGGCCTCAAACATTGTAGAGGACAGTGGCCTCACACATTGTAGAGGACAGTGGCCTCATTGTAGAGGACAGTGGCCTCAAACATTGTAGAGGACAGTGGCCTCACACATTGTAGAGGACAGTGGCCTCACACATTGTAGAGGACTGGCCTCATTTTGTAGAGGACAGTGGCCTCAAACATTGTAGAGGACAGTGGCCTCACACATTGTAGAGGACAGTGGCCTCAAACATTGTAGAGGACAGTGACCTCATTGTAGAGGACAGTGGCCTCACACATTGTAGAGGACAGTGGCCTCACACATTGTAGAGGACAGTGGCCTCACACATTGTAGAGGACAGTGGCCTCACACATTGTAGAGGACAGTGGCCTCATTGTAGAGGACAGTGGCCTCAAATTGTAGAGGACAGTGGCCTCAACATTGTAGAGGACAGTGGCCTCAACATTGTAGAGGACAGTGGCCTCATTGTAGAGGACAGTGGCCTCACACATTGTAGAGGACAGTGGCCTCATTGTAGAGGACAGTGGCCTCACACATTGTAGAGGACAGTGGCCTCATTGTAGAGGACAGTGGCCTCAAACATTGTAGAGGACAGTGGCCTCACACATTGTAGAGGACAGTGGCCTCAAACATTGTAGAGGACAGTGGCCTCAAACATTGTAGAGGACAGTGGCCTCAAACATTGTAGAGGACAGTGGCCTCATTGTAGAGGACAGTGGCCTCACACATTGTAGAGGACAGTGGCCTCACACATTGTAGAGGACAGTGGCCTCACACATTGTAGAGGACAGTGGCCTCATTGTAGAGGACAGTGGCCTCAAACATTGTAGAGGACAGTGGCCTCACACATTGTAGAGGACAGTGGCCTCACACATTGTAGAGGACAGTGGCCTCACACATTGTAGAGGACAGTGGCCTCACACATTGTAGAGGACAGTGGCCTCACACATTGTAGAGGACAGTGGCCTCAAACATTGTAGAGGACAGTGGCCTCACACATTGTAGAGGACAGTGGCCTCACACATTGTAGAGGACAGTGGCCTCACACATTGTAGAGGACAGTGGCCTCACACATTGTAGAGGACAGTGGCCTCACACATTGTAGAGGACAGTGGCCTCACACATTGTAGAGGACAGTGGCCTCATTGTAGAGGACAGTGGCCTCAAACATTGTAGAGGACAGTGGCCTCACACATTGTAGAGGACAGTGGCCTCACACATTGTAGAGGACAGTGGCCTCACACATTGTAGAGGACAGTGGCCTCAAACATTGTAGAGGACAGTGGCCTCAAACATTGTAGAGGACAGTGGCCTCAACATTGTAGAGGACAGTGGCCTCATTGTAGAGGACAGTGGCCTCAAACATTGTAGAGGACAGTGGCCTCACACATTGTAGAGGACAGTGGCCTCAAACATTGTAGAGGACAGTGGCCTCAAACATTGTAGAGGACAGTGGCCTCAAACATTGTAGAGGACAGTGGCCTCACACATTGTAGAGGACAGTGGCCTCAAACATTGTAGAGGACAGTGGCCTCACACATTGTAGAGGACAGTGGCCTCAAACATTGTAGAGGACAGTGGCCTCACACATTGTAGAGGACAGTGGCCTCAAACATTGTAGAGGACAGTGGCCTCAAACATTGTAGAGGACAGTGGCCTCATTGTAGAGGACAGTGGCCTCACACATTGTAGAGGACAGTGGCCTCACACATTGTAGAGGACAGTGGCCTCAAACATTGTAGAGGACAGTGGCCTCAAACATTGTAGAGGACAGTGGCCTCACACATTGTAGAGGACAGTGACCTCAAACATTGTAGAGGACAGTGGCCTCACACATTGTAGAGGACAGTGACCTCAAACATTGTAGAGGACAGTGGCCTCACACATTGTAGAGGACAGTGGCCTCAAAAATTGTAGAGGACAGTGGCCTCAAACATTGTAGAGGACAGTGACCTCATTGTAGAGGACAGTGGCCTCACACATTGTAGAGGACAGTGGCCTCACACATTGTAGAGGACAGTGGCCTCACACATTGTAGAGGACTGTCCTCATTGTAGAGGACAGTGGCCTCAAACATTGTAGAGGACAGTGGCCTCACACATTGTAGAGGACAGTGGCCTCACACATTGTAGAGGACAGTGGCCTCAAACATTGTAGAGGACAGTGGCCTCAAACATTGTAGAGGACAGTGGCCTCACACATTGTAGAGGACAGTTGCCTCAAACATTGTAGAGGACAGTGGCCTCACACATTGTAGAGGACAGTGGCCTCACACATTGTAGAGGACAGTGGCCTCACACATTGTAGAGGACAGTGGCCTCACACATTGTAGAGGACAGTGGCCTCACACATTGTAGAGGACAGTGGCCTCACACATTGTAGAGGACAGTGGCCTCAAACATTGTAGAGGACAGTGGCCTCAAACATTGTAGAGGACAGTGGCCTCAAACATTGTAGAGGACAGTGGCCTCATTGTAGAGGACAGTGGCCTCACACATTGTAGAGGACAGTGGCCTCAAACATTGTAGAGGACAGTGGCCTCAAACATTGTAGAGGACAGTGGCCTCAAACATTGTAGAGGACAGTGGCCTCAAACATTGTAGAGGACAGTGGCCTCAAACATTGTAGAGGACAGTGGCCTCAAACATTGTAGAGGACAGTGGCCTCAAACATTGTAGAGGACAGTGGCCTCAAACATTGTAGAGGACAGTGGCCTCAACATTGTAGAGGACAGTGGCCTCAAACATTGTAGAGGACAGTGGCCTCACACATTGTAGAGGACAGTGGCCTCAAACATTGTAGAGGACAGTGGCCTCAAACATTGTAGAGGACAGTGGCCTCAACCATTGTAGAGGACAGTGGCCTCAAACATTGTAGAGGACAGTGGCCTCACACATTGTAGAGGACAGTGGCCTCACACATTGTAGAGGACAGTGGCCTCACACATTGTAGAGGACAGTGGCCTCACACATTGTAGAGGACAGTGGCCTCAAACATTGTAGAGGACAGTGGCCTCACACATTGTAGAGGACAGTGGCCTCACACATTGTAGAGGACAGTGTCCTCATTGTAGAGGACAGTGGCCTCAAACATTGTAGAGGACAGTGGCCTCACACATTGTAGAGGACAGTGGCCTCACACATTGTAGAGGACAGTGGCCTCATTGTAGAGGACAGTGGCCTCAAACATTGTAGAGGACAGTGGCCTCACACATTGTAGAGGACAGTGGCCTCATTGTAGAGGACAGTGGCCTCAAACATTGTAGAGGACAGTGGCCTCACACATTGTAGAGGACAGTGGCCTCATTGTAGAGGACAGTGGCCTCAAACATTGTAGAGGACAGTGGCCTCATTGTAGAGGACAGTGGCCTCAAACATTGTAGAGGACAGTGGCCTCATTGTAGAGGACAGTGGCCTCAAACATTGTAGAGGACAGTGGCCTCACACATTGTAGAGGACAGTGGCCTCACACATTGTAGAGGACAGTGGCCTCATTGTAGAGGACAGTGGCCTCAAACATTGTAGAGGACAGTGGCCTCACACATTGTAGAGGACAGTGGCCTCATTGTAGAGGACAGTGGCCTCAAACATTGTAGAGGACAGTGGCCTCACACATTGTAGAGGACAGTGGCCTCACACATTGTAGAGGACAGTGGCCTCATTGTAGAGGACAGTGGCCTCAAACATTGTAGAGGACAGTGGCCTCAAACATTGTAGAGGACAGTGGCCTCTCACATTGTAGAGGACAGTGGCCTCATTGTAGAGGACAGTGGCCTCAAACATTGTAGAGGACAGTGGCCTCACACATTGTAGAGGACAGTGGCCTCAAACATTGTAGAGGACAGTGGCCTCAAACATTGTAGAGGACAGTGGCCTCACACATTGTAGAGGACAGTGGCCTCAAACATTGTAGAGGACAGTGGCCTCACACATTGTAGAGGACAGTGGCCTCAAACATTGTAGAGGACAGTGGCCTCACACATTGTAGAGGACAGTGGCCTCAAACATTGTAGAGGACAGTGGCCTCATTGTAGAGGACAGTGGCCTCACACATTGTAGAGGACAGTGGCCTCACACATTGTAGAGGACAGTGGCCTCACACATTGTAGAGGACAGTGGCCTCACACATTGTAGAGGACAGTGGCCTCATTGTAGAGGACAGTGGCCTCAAACATTGTAGAGGACAGTGGCCTCACACATTGTAGAGGACAGTGGCCTCACACATTGTAGAGGACAGTGGCCTCATTGTAGAGGACAGTGGCCTCACACATTGTAGAGGACAGTGGCCTCATTGTAGAGGACAGTGGCCTCACACATTGTAGAGGACAGTGTCCTCATTGTAGAGGACAGTGGCCTCAAACATTGTAGAGGACAGTGGCCTCACACATTGTAGAGGACAGTGGCCTCAAACATTGTAGAGGACAGTGGCCTCAAACATTGTAGAGGACAGTGGCCTCAAACATTGTAGAGGACAGTGGCCTCACACATTGTAGAGGACAGTGACCTCAAACATTGTAGAGGACAGTGGCCTCACACATTGTAGAGGACAGTGGCCTCAAACATTGTAGAGGACAGTGGCCTCACACATTGTAGAGGACAGTGGCCTCAAAATTGTAGAGGACAGTGGCCTCAAACATTGTAGAGGACAGTGACCTCATTGTAGAGGACAGTGGCCTCACACATTGTAGAGGACAGTGGCCTCACACATTGTAGAGGACAGTGGCCTCAAACATTGTAGAGGACAGTGGCCTCAAACATTGTAGAGGACAGTGGCCTCACACATTGTAGAGGACAGTGGCCTCAAACATTGTAGAGGACAGTGGCCTCACACATTGTAGAGGACAGTGGCCTCAAACATTGTAGAGGACAGTGGCCTCATTGTAGAGGACAGTGGCCTCAAACATTGTAGAGGACAGTGGCCTCACACATTGTAGAGGACAGTGGCCTCACACATTGTAGAGGACAGTGGCCTCACACATTGTAGAGGACAGTGGCCTCATTGTAGAGGACAGTGGCCTCACACATTGTAGAGGACAGTGGCCTCACACATTGTAGAGGACAGTGGCCTCACACATTGTAGAGGACAGTGGCCTCACACATTGTAGAGGACAGTGGCCTCACACATTGTAGAGGACAGTGGCCTCAAACATTGTAGAGGACAGTGGCCTCAAACATTGTAGAGGACAGTGGCCTCAAACATTGTAGAGGACAGTGGCCTCAAACATTGTAGAGGACAGTGGCCTCAAACATTGTAGAGGACAGTGGCCTCAACATTGTAGAGGACAGTGGCCTCAAACATTGTAGAGGACAGTGGCCTCACACATTGTAGAGGACAGTGACCTCAAACATTGTAGAGGACAGTGGCCTCAAACATTGTAGAGGACAGTGGCCTCAACATTGTAGAGGACAGTGGCCTCAAACATTGTAGAGGACAGTTGCCTCACACATTGTAGAGGACAGTGGCCTCACACATTGTAGAGGACAGTGGCCTCACACATTGTAGAGGACAGTGGCCTCAAACATTGTAGAGGACAGTGGCCTCAACATTGTAGAGGACAGTGGCCTCACACATTGTAGAGGACAGTGGCCTCACACATTGTAGAGGACAGTGGCCTCATTGTAGAGGACAGTGGCCTCAAACATTGTAGAGGACAGTGGCCTCACACATTGTAGAGGACAGTGGCCTCACACATTGTAGAGGACAGTGGCCTCATTGTAGAGGACAGTGGCCTCAAACATTGTAGAGGACAGTGGCCTCACACATTGTAGAGGACAGTGGCCTCATTGTAGAGGACAGTGGCCTCAAACATTGTAGAGGACAGTGGCCTCACACATTGTAGAGGACAGTGGCCTCATTGTAGAGGACAGTGGCCTCAAACATTGTAGAGGACAGTGGCCTCATTGTAGAGGACAGTGGCCTCAAACATTGTAGAGGACAGTGGCCTCATTGTAGAGGACAGTGGCCTCAAACATTGTAGAGGACAGTGGCCTCAAACATTGTAGAGGACAGTGGCCTCATTGTAGAGGACAGTGGCCTCACACATTGTAGAGGACAGTGGCCTCACACATTGTAGAGGACAGTGGCCTCAAACATTGTAGAGGACAGTGGCCTCAAACATTGTAGAGGACAGTGGCCTCACACATTGTAGAGGACAGTGGCCTCATTGTAGAGGACAGTGGCCTCAAACATTGTAGAGGACAGTGGCCTCACACATTGTAGAGGACAGTGGCCTCATTGTAGAGGACAGTGGCCTCAAACATTGTAGAGGACAGTGGCCTCATTGTAGAGGACAGTGGCCTCAACATTGTAGAGGACAGTGGCCTCATTGTAGAGGACAGTGGCCTCAAACATTGTAGAGGACAGTGGCCTCACACATTGTAGAGGACAGTGGCCTCACACATTGTAGAGGACAGTGGCCTCATTGTAGAGGACAGTGGCCTCAAACATTGTAGAGGACAGTGGCCTCACACATTGTAGAGGACAGTGGCCTCATTGTAGAGGACAGTGGCCTCAAACATTGTAGAGGACAGTGGCCTCACACATTGTAGAGGACAGTGGCCTCACACATTGTAGAGGACAGTGGCCTCATTGTAGAGGACAGTGGCCTCAAACATTGTAGAGGACAGTGGCCTCAAACATTGTAGAGGACAGTGGCCTCACACATTGTAGAGGACAGTGGCCTCATTGTAGAGGACAGTGGCCTCAAACATTGTAGAGGACAGTGGCCTCACACATTGTAGAGGACAGTGGCCTCAAACATTGTAGAGGACAGTGGCCTCAAACATTGTAGAGGACAGTGGCCTCACACATTGTAGAGGACAGTGGCCTCAAACATTGTAGAGGACAGTGGCCTCACACATTGTAGAGGACAGTGGCCTCAAACATTGTAGAGGACAGTGGCCTCACACATTGTAGAGGACAGTGGCCTCAAACATTGTAGAGGACAGTGGCCTCATTGTAGAGGACAGTGGCCTCACACATTGTAGAGGACAGTGGCCTCACACATTGTAGAGGACAGTGGCCTCACACATTGTAGAGGACAGTGGCCTCACACATTGTAGAGGACAGTGGCCTCATTGTAGAGGACAGTGGCCTCAAACATTGTAGAGGACAGTGGCCTCACACATTGTAGAGGACAGTGGCCTCACACATTGTAGAGGACAGTGGCCTCATTGTAGAGGACAGTGGCCTCACACATTGTAGAGGACAGTGGCCTTCATTGTAGAGGACAGTGGCCTCACACATTGTAGAGGACAGTGTCCTCATTGTAGAGGACAGTGGCCTCAAACATTGTAGAGGACAGTGGCCTCACACATTGTAGAGGACAGTGGCCTCAAACATTGTAGAGGACAGTGGCCTCAAACATTGTAGAGGACAGTGGCCTCAAACATTGTAGAGGACAGTGGCCTCACACATTGTAGAGGACAGTGGCCTCAAACATTGTAGAGGACAGTGGCCTCACACATTGTAGAGGACAGTGACCTCAAACATTGTAGAGGACAGTGGCCTCACACATTGTAGAGGACAGTGGCCTCAAACATTGTAGAGGACAGTGGCCTCAAACATTGTAGAGGACAGTGACCTCATTGTAGAGGACAGTGGCCTCACACATTGTAGAGGACAGTGGCCTCACACATTGTAGAGGACAGTGGCCTCAAACATTGTAGAGGACAGTGGCCTCAAACATTGTAGAGGACAGTGGCCTCACACATTGTAGAGGACAGTGACCTCAAACATTGTAGAGGACAGTGGCCTCACACATTGTAGAGGACAGTGGCCTCAAACATTGTAGAGGACAGTGGCAACATTGTAGAGGACAGTGGCCTCAAACATTGTAGAGGACAGTGGCCTCACACATTGTAGAGGACAGTGGCCTCACACATTGTAGAGGACAGTGGCCTCACACATTGTAGAGGACAGTCCTCATTGTAGAGGACAGTGGCCTCACACATTGTAGAGGACAGTGGCCTCACACATTGTAGAGGACAGTGGCCTCACACATTGTAGAGGACAGTGGCCTCACACATTGTAGAGGACAGTGGCCTCACACATTGTAGAGGACAGTGGCCTCAAACATTGTAGAGGACAGTGGCCTCAAACATTGTAGAGGACAGTGGCCTCAAACATTGTAGAGGACAGTGGCCTCAAACATTGTAGAGGACAGTGGCCTCAAACATTGTAGAGGACAGTGGCCTCAACATTGTAGAGGACAGTGGCCTCAAACATTGTAGAGGACAGTGGCCTCACACATTGTAGAGGACAGTGGCCTCAAACATTGTAGAGGACAGTGGCCTCAAACATTGTAGAGGACAGTGGCCTCAACCATTGTAGAGGACAGTGGCCTCAAACATTGTAGAGGACAGTGGCTCACACATTGTAGAGGACAGTGGCCTCACACATTGTAGAGGACAGTGGCCTCACACATTGTAGAGGACAGTGGCCTCACACATTGTAGAGGACAGTGGCCTCAAACATTGTAGAGGACAGTGGCCTCACACATTGTAGAGGACAGTGGCCTCAAACATTGTAGAGGACAGTGGCCTCATTGTAGAGGACAGTGGCCTCAAACATTGTAGAGGACAGTGGCCTCACACATTGTAGAGGACAGTGGCCTCACACATTGTAGAGGACAGTGGCCTCATTGTAGAGGACAGTGGCCTCAAACATTGTAGAGGACAGTGGCCTCACACATTGTAGAGGACAGTGGCCTCATTGTAGAGGACAGTGGCCTCAAACATTGTAGAGGACAGTGGCCTCACACATTGTAGAGGACAGTGGCCTCATTGTAGAGGACAGTGGCCTCAAACATTGTAGAGGACAGTGGCCTCATTGTAGAGGACAGTGGCCTCAACATTGTAGAGGACAGTGGCCTCATTGTAGAGGACAGTGGCCTCAAACATTGTAGAGGACAGTGGCCTCAAACATTGTAGAGGACAGTGCCTCATTGTAGAGGACAGTGGCCTCACACATTGTAGAGGACAGTGGCCTCACACATTGTAGAGGACAGTGGCCTCAAACATTGTAGAGGACAGTGGCCTCAAACATTGTAGAGGACAGTGGCCTCACACATTGTAGAGGACAGTGGCCTCAAACATTGTAGAGGACAGTGGCCTCACACATTGTAGAGGACAGTGGCCTCAAACATTGTAGAGGACAGTGGCCTCACACATTGTAGAGGACAGTGGCCTCAAACATTGTAGAGGACAGTGGCCTCAAACATTGTAGAGGACAGTGACCTCATTGTAGAGGACAGTGGCCTCACACATTGTAGAGGACAGTGGCCTCACACATTGTAGAGGACAGTGGCCTCACACATTGTAGAGGACAGTGGCCTCACATTGTAGAGGACAGTGGCCTCAACATTGTAGAGGACAGTGGCCTCACACATTGTAGAGGACAGTGGCCTCACACATTGTAGAGGACAGTGGCCTCACACATTGTAGAGGACAGTGGCCTCAACATTGTAGAGGACAGTGGCCTCACACATTGTAGAGGACAGTGGCCTCACACATTGTAGAGGACTGTCCTCATTGTAGAGGACAGTGGCCTCAAACATTGTAGAGGACAGTGGCCTCACACATTGTAGAGGACAGTGGCCTCACACATTGTAGAGGACAGTGGCCTCAAACATTGTAGAGGACAGTGGCCTCAAACATTGTAGAGGACAGTGGCCTCACACATTGTAGAGGACAGTGGCCTCAAACATTGTAGAGGACAGTGGCCTCACACATTGTAGAGGACAGTGGCCTCACACATTGTAGAGGACAGTGGCCTCACACATTGTAGAGGACAGTGGCCTCACACATTGTAGAGGACAGTGGCCTCACACATTGTAGAGGACAGTGGCCTCAAACATTGTAGAGGACAGTGGCCTCAAACATTGTAGAGGACAGTGGCCTCAAACATTGTAGAGGACAGTGGCCTCATTGTAGAGGACAGTGGCCTCACACATTGTAGAGGACAGTGGCCTCACACATTGTAGAG
The DNA here is from genome assembly GCA_020271785.1 of Procambarus virginalis. Classification (NCBI taxonomy): domain Eukaryota; kingdom Metazoa; phylum Arthropoda; class Malacostraca; order Decapoda; family Cambaridae; genus Procambarus; species Procambarus virginalis. The sequence goes on from WNGS01121075.1 coordinate 41,747, forward strand.
GACAGTGGCCTCAAACATTGTAGAGGACAGTGGCCTCAAACATTGTAGAGGACAGTGGCCTCAAACATTGTAGAGGACAGTGGCCTCAAACATTGTAGAGGACAGTGGCCTCAAACATTGTAGAGGACAGTGGCCTCAAACATTGTAGAGGACAGTGGCCTCAAACATTGTAGAGGACAGTGGCCTCAAACATTGTAGAGGACAGTGGCCTCAAACATTGTAGAGGACAGTGGCCTCAAACATTGTAGAGGACAGTGGCCTCACACATTGTAGAGGACAGTGGCCTCAAACATTGTAGAGGACAGTGGCCTCAAACATTGTAGAGGACAGTGGCCTCAACCATTGTAGAGGACAGTGGCCTCAAACATTGTAGAGGACAGTGGCCTCACACATTGTAGAGGACAGTGGCCTCACACATTGTAGAGGACAGTGGCCTCACACATTGTAGAGGACAGTGGCCTCACACATTGTAGAGGACAGTGGCCTCAAACATTGTAGAGGACAGTGGCCTCACACATTGTAGAGGACAGTGGCCTCACACATTGTAGAGGACAGTGTCCTCATTGTAGAGGACAGTGGCCTCAAACATTGTAGAGGACAGTGGCCTCACACATTGTAGAGGACAGTGGCCTCATTGTAGAGGACAGTGGCCTCAAACATTGTAGAGGACAGTGGCCTCACACATTGTAGAGGACAGTGGCCTCATTGTAGAGGACAGTGGCCTCAAACATTGTAGAGGACAGTGGCCTCACACATTGTAGAGGACAGTGGCCTCACACATTGTAGAGGACAGTGGCCTCATTGTAGAGGACAGTGGCCTCAAACATTGTAGAGGACAGTGGCCTCATTGTAGACAGTGGCCTCAAACATTGTAGAGGACAGTGGCCTCATTGTAGAGGACAGTGGCCTCACACATTGTAGAGGACAGTGGCCTCATTGTAGAGGACAGTGGCCTCAAACATTGTAGAGGACAGTGGCCTCACACATTGTAGAGGACAGTGGCCTCAAACATTGTAGAGGACAGTGGCCTCACACATTGTAGAGGACAGTGGCCTCATTGTAGAGGACAGTGGCCTCAAACATTGTAGAGGACAGTGGCCTCACACATTGTAGAGGACAGTGGCCTCACACATTGTAGAGGACAGTGGCCTCATTGTAGAGGACAGTGGCCTCAAACATTGTAGAGGACAGTGGCCTCACACATTGTAGAGGACAGTGGCCTCATTGTAGAGGACAGTGGCCTCACACATTGTAGAGGACAGTGGCCTCAAACATTGTAGAGGACAGTGGCCTCAAACATTGTAGAGGACAGTGGCCTCAAACATTGTAGAGGACAGTGGCCTCAAACATTGTAGAGGACAGTGGCCTCAAACATTGTAGAGGACAGTGGCCTCAAACATTGTAGAGGACAGTGGCCTCAAACATTGTAGAGGACAGTGGCCTCAAACATTGTAGAGGACAGTGGCCTCAAACATTGTAGAGGACAGTGGCCTCACACATTGTAGAGGACAGTGGCCTCACACATTGTAGAGGACAGTGGCCTCACACATTGTAGAGGACAGTGGCCTCACACATTGTAGAGGACAGTGGCCTCACACATTGTAGAGGACAGTGGCCTCACACATTGTAGAGGACAGTGGCCTCACACATTGTAGAGGACAGTGGCCTCACACATTGTAGAGGACAGTGGCCTCACACATTGTAGAGGACAGTGGCCTCACACATTGTAGAGGACAGTGGCCTCATTGTAGAGGACAGTGGCCTCACACATTGTAGAGGACAGTGGCCTCAAACATTGTAGAGGACAGTGGCCTCAAACATTGTAGAGGACAGTGGCCTCTAACATTGTAGAGGACAGTGGCCTCAAACATTGTAGAGGACAGTGGCCTCACACATTGTAGAGGACAGTGACCTCAAACATTGTAGAGGACAGTGGCCTCAAACATTGTAGAGGACAGTGGCCTCAACCATTGTAGAGGACAGTGGCCTCAAACATTGTAGAGGACAGTTGCCTCACACATTGTAGAGGACAGTGGCCTCACACATTGTAGAGGACAGTGGCCTCACTCATTGTAGAGGACAGTGGCCTCACACATTGTAGAGGACAGTGGCCTCAAACATTGTAGAGGACAGTGGCCTCACACATTGTAGAGGACAGTGGCCTCAAACATTGTAGAGGACAGTGTCCTCATTGTAGAGGACAGTGGCCTCAAACATTGTAGAGGACAGTGGCCTCACACATTGTAGAGGACAGTGGCCTCACACATTGTAGAGGACAGTGGCCTCATTGTAGAGGACAGTGGCCTCAAACATTGTAGAGGACAGTGGCCTCACACATTGTAGAGGACAGTGGCCTCATTGTAGAGGACAGTGGCCTCAAACATTGTAGAGGACAGTGGCCTCACACATTGTAGAGGACAGTGGCCTCATTGTAGAGGACAGTGGCCTCAAACATTGTAGAGGACAGTGGCCTCATTGTAGAGGACAGTGGCCTCAAACATTGTAGAGGACAGTGGCCTCATTGTAGAGGACAGTGGCCTCAAACATTGTAGAGGACAGTGGCCTCAAACATTGTAGAGGACAGTGACCTCATTGTAGAGGACAGTGGCCTCACACATTGTAGAGGACAGTGGCCTCACACATTGTAGAGGACAGTGGCCTCAAACATTGTAGAGGACAGTGGCCTCAAACATTGTAGAGGACAGTGGCCTCACACATTGTAGAGGACAGTGACCTCAAACATTGTAGAGGACAGTGGCCTCACACATTGTAGAGGACAGTGGCCTCAAACATTGTAGAGGACAGTGGCCTCACACATTGTAGAGGACAGTGGCCTCAAACATTGTAGAGGACAGTGGCCTCAAACATTGTAGAGGACAGTGACCTCATTGTAGAGGACAGTGGCCTCACACATTGTAGAGGACAGTGGCCTCACACATTGTAGAGGACAGTGGCCTCACACATTGTAGAGGACAGTGGCCTCACACATTGTAGAGGACAGTGGCCTCACACATTGTAGAGGACAGTGGCCTCACACATTGTAGAGGACAGTGGCCTCACACATTGTAGAGGACAGTGGCCTCACACATTGTAGAGGACAGTGGCCTCACACATTGTAGAGGACAGTGGCCTCACACATTGTAGAGGACAGTGGCCTCACACATTGTAGAGGACTGTCCTCATTGTAGAGGACAGTGGCCTCAAACATTGTAGAGGACAGTGGCCTCACACATTGTAGAGGACAGTGGCCTCACACATTGTAGAGGACAGTGGCCTCAAACATTGTAGAGGACAGTGGCCTCAAACATTGTAGAGGACAGTGGCCTCACACATTGTAGAGGACAGTGGCCTCAAACATTGTAGAGGACAGTGGCCTCACACATTGTAGAGGACAGTGGCCTCACACATTGTAGAGGACAGTGGCCTCACACATTGTAGAGGACAGTGGCCTCACACATTGTAGAGGACAGTGGCCTCACACATTGTAGAGGACAGTGGCCTCAAACATTGTAGAGGACAGTGGCCTCAAACATTGTAGAGGACAGTGGCCTCAAACATTGTAGAGGACAGTGGCCTCATTGTAGAGGACAGTGGCCTCACACATTGTAGAGGACAGTGGCCTCACACATTGTAGAGGACAGTGGCCTCAAACATTGTAGAGGACAGTGGCCTCAAACATTGTAGAGGACAGTGGCCTCAAACATTGTAGAGGACAGTGGCCTCAAACATTGTAGAGGACAGTGGCCTCAAACATTGTAGAGGACAGTGGCCTCAAACATTGTAGAGGACAGTGGCCTCAAACATTGTAGAGGACAGTGGCCTCAAACATTGTAGAGGACAGTGGCCTCAAACATTGTAGAGGACAGTGGCCTCAAACATTGTAGAGGACAGTGGCCTCACACATTGTAGAGAACAGTGACCTCAAACATTGTAGAGGACAGTGGCCTCAAACATTGTAGAGGACAGTGGCCTCAACCATTGTAGAGGACAGTGGCCTCAAAATTGTAGAGGACAGTTGCCTCACACATTGTAGAGGACAGTTGCCTCACACATTGTAGAGGACAGTGGCCTCACACATTGTAGAGGACAGTGGCCTCACACATTGTAGAGGACAGTGGCCTCAAACATTGTAGAGGACAGTGGCCTCACACATTGTAGAGGACAGTGGCCTCACACATTGTAGAGGACAGTGTCCTCATTGTAGAGGACAGTGGCCTCAAACATTGTAGAGGACAGTGGCCTCACACATTGTAGAGGACAGTGGCCTCATTGTAGAGGACAGTGGCCTCAAACATTGTAGAGGACAGTGGCCTCACACATTGTAGAGGACAGTGGCCTCATTGTAGAGGACAGTGGCCTCAAACATTGTAGAGGACAGTGGCCTCACACATTGTAGAGGACAGTGGCCTCATTGTAGAGGACAGTGGCCTCAAACATTGTAGAGGACAGTGGCCTCATTGTAGACAGTGGCCTCAAACATTGTAGAGGACAGTGGCCTCATTGTAGAGGACAGTGGCCTCACACATTGTAGAGGACAGTGGCCTCATTGTAGAGGACAGTGGCCTCAAACATTGTAGAGGACAGTGGCCTCACACATTGTAGAGGACAGTGACCTCAAACATTGTAGAGGACAGTGGCCTCACACATTGTAGAGGACAGTGGCCTCATTGTAGAGGACAGTGGCCTCAAACATTGTAGAGGACAGTGGCCTCACACATTGTAGAGGACAGTGGCCTCACACATTGTAGAGGACAGTGGCCTCATTGTAGAGGACAGTGGCCTCAAACATTGTAGAGGACAGTGGCCTCACACATTGTAGAGGACAGTGTCCTCATTGTAGAGGACAGTGGCCTCACACATTGTAGAGGACAGTGGCCTCAAACATTGTAGAGGACAGTGGCCTCAAACATTGTAGAGGACAGTGGCCTCAAACATTGTAGAGGACAGTGGCCTCAAACATTGTAGAGGACAGTGGCCTCAAACATTGTAGAGGACAGTGGCCTCAAACATTGTAGAGGACAGTGGCCTCAAACATTGTAGAGGACAGTGGCCTCAAACATTGTAGAGGACAGTGGCCTCAAACATTGTAGAGGACAGTGCCTCACACATTGTAGAGGACAGTGGCCTCACACATTGTAGAGGACAGTGGCCTCACACATTGTAGAGGACAGTGGCCTCACACATTGTAGAGGACAGTGGCCTCACACATTGTAGAGGACAGTGGCCTCACACATTGTAGAGGACAGTGGCCTCACACATTGTAGAGGACAGTGGCCTCACACATTGTAGAGGACAGTGGCCTCACACATTGTAGAGGACAGTGGCCTCACACATTGTAGAGGACAGTGGCCTCACACATTGTAGAGGACAGTGGCCTCACACATTGTAGAGGACAGTGGCCTCACACATTGTAGAGGACAGTGGCCTCACACATTGTAGAGGACAGTGGCCTCACACATTGTAGAGGACAGTGGCCTCATTGTAGAGGACAGTGGCCTCACACATTGTAGAGGACAGTGGCCTCAAACATTGTAGAGGACAGTGGCCTCAAACATTGTAGAGGACAGTGGCCTCAAACATTGTAGAGGACAGTGGCCTCAAACATTGTAGAGGACAGTGGCCTCAAACATTGTAGAGGACAGTGGCCTCAAACATTGTAGAGGACAGTGGCCTCAAACATTGTAGAGGACAGTGGCCTCAAACATTGTAGAGGACAGTGGCCTCAAACATTGTAGAGGACAGTGGCCTCAAACATTGTAGAGGACAGTGGCCTCAAACATTGTAGAGGACAGTGGCCTCAAACATTGTAGAGGACAGTGGCCTCACACATTGTAGAGGACAGTGGCCTCACACATTGTAGAGGACAGTGGCCTCACACATTGTAGAGGACAGTGGCCTCACACATTGTAGAGGACAGTGGCCTCACACATTGTAGAGGACAGTGGCCTCACACATTGTAGAGGACAGTGGCCTCACATTGTAGAGGACAGTGGCCTCACACATTGTAGAGGACAGTGGCCTCACACATTGTAGAGGACAGTGGCCTCACACATTGTAGAGGACAGTGGCCTCACACATTGTAGAGGACAGTGGCCTCACACATTGTAGAGGACAGTGGCCTCACACATTGTAGAGGACAGTGGCCTCACACATTGTAGAGGACAGTGGCCTCACACATTGTAGAGGACAGTGGCCTCATTGTAGAGGACAGTGGCCTCACACATTGTAGAGGACAGTGGCCTCAAACATTGTAGAGGACAGTGGCCTCAAACATTGTAGAGGACAGTGGCCTCAAACATTGTAGAGGACAGTGGCCTCAAACATTGTAGAGGACAGTGGCCTCAAACATTGTAGAGGACAGTGGCCTCAAACATTGTAGAGGACAGTGGCCTCAAACATTGTAGAGGACAGTGGCCTCAAACATTGTAGAGGACAGTGGCCTCAAACATTGTAGAGGACAGTGGCCTCAAACATTGTAGAGGACAGTGGCCTCAAACATTGTAGAGGACAGTGGCCTCACACATTGTAGAGGACAGTGGCCTCAAACATTGTAGAGGACAGTGGCCTCAAACATTGTAGAGGACAGTGGCCTCAAACATTGTAGAGGACAGTGGCCTCAAACATTGTAGAGGACAGTGGCCTCAAACATTGTAGAGGACAGTGGCCTCAAACATTGTAGAGGACAGTGGCCTCAAACATTGTAGAGGACAGTGGCCTCATTGTAGAGGACAGTGGCCTCAAACATTGTAGAGGACAGTGGCCTCACACATTGTAGAGGACAGTGGCCTCAAACATTGTAGAGGACAGTGGCCTCAAACATTGTAGAGGACAGTGGCCTCACACATTGTAGAGGACAGTGGCCTCAAACATTGTAGAGGACAGTGGCCTCACACATTGTAGAGGACAGTGGCCTCAAACATTGTAGAGGACAGTGGCCTCACACATTGTAGAGGACAGTGGCCTCAAAAATTGTAGAGGACAGTGGCCTCAAACATTGTAGAGGACAGTGGCCTCATTGTAGAGGACAGTGGCCTCACACATTGTAGAGGACAGTGGCCTCACACATTGTAGAGGACAGTGGCCTCACACATTGTAGAGGACTGTCCTCATTGTAGAGGACAGTGGCCTCAAACATTGTAGAGGACAGTGGCCTCACACATTGTAGAGGACAGTGGCCTCACACATTGTAGAGGACAGTGGCCTCAAACATTGTAGAGGACAGTGGCCTCAAACATTGTAGAGACAGTGGCCTCACACATTGTAGAGGACAGTGGCCTCAAACATTGTAGAGGACAGTGGCCTCACACATTGTAGAGGACAGTGGCCTCACACATTGTAGAGACAGTGGCCTCACACATTGTAGAGGACAGTGGCCTCACACATTGTAGAGGACAGTGGCCTCACACATTGTAGAGGACAGTGGCCTCACACATTGTAGAGGACAGTGGCCTCAAACATTGTAGAGGACAGTGGCCTCAAACATTGTAGAGGACAGTGGCCTCAAACATTGTAGAGGACAGTGGCCTCATTGTAGAGGGCAGTGGCCTCACACATTGTAGAGGACAGTGGCCTCAAACATTGTAGAGGACAGTGGCCTCAAACATTGTAGAGGACAGTGGCCTCAAACATTGTAGAGGACAGTGGCCTCAAACATTGTAGAGGACAGTGGCCTCACACATTGTAGAGGACAGTGGCCTCAAACATTGTAGAGGACAGTGGCCTCAAACATTGTAGAGGACAGTGGCCTCAAACATTGTAGAGGACAGTGGCCTCAAACATTGTAGAGGACAGTGGCCTCAAACATTGTAGAGGACAGTGGCCTCAAACATTGTAGAGGACAGTGGCCTCAAACATTGTAGAGGACAGTGGCCTCAAACATTGTAGAGGACAGTGGCCTCAACATTGTAGAGGACAGTGGCCTCAAACATTGTAGAGGACAGTGGCCTCACACATTGTAGAGGACAGTGGCCTCAAACATTGTAGAGGACAGTGGCCTCAAACATTGTAGAGGACAGTGGCCTCAACCATTGTAGAGGACAGTGGCCTCAAACATTGTAGAGGACAGTGGCCTCACACATTGTAGAGGACAGTGGCCTCACACATTGTAGAGGACAGTGGCCTCAAACATTGTAGAGGACAGTGGCCTCAAACATTGTAGAGGACAGTGGCCTCACACATTGTAGAGGACAGTGGCCTCACACATTGTAGAGGACAGTGGCCTCATTGTAGAGGACAGTGGCCTCAAACATTGTAGAGGACAGTGGCCTCACACATTGTAGAGGACAGTGGCCTCATTGTAGAGGACAGTGGCCTCAAACATTGTAGAGGACAGTGGCCTCACACATTGTAGAGGACAGTGGCCTCATTGTAGAGGACAGTGGCCTCAAACATTGTAGAGGACAGTGGCCTCATTGTAGACAGTGGCCTCAAACATTGTAGAGGACAGTGGCCTCATTGTAGAGGACAGTGGCCTCACACATTGTAGAGGACAGTGGCCTCATTGTAGAGGACAGTGGCCTCAAACATTGTAGAGGACAGTGGCCTCACACATTGTAGAGGACAGTGACCTCAAACATTGTAGAGGACAGTGGCCTCATTGTAGAGGACAGTGGCCTCACACATTGTAGAGGACAGTGGCCTCACACATTGTAGAGGACAGTGGCCTCACACATTGTAGAGGACAGTGGCCTCACACATTGTAGAGGACAGTGGCCTCATTGTAGAGGACAGTGGCCTCAAACATTGTAGAGGACAGTGGCCTCACACATTGTAGAGGACAGTGGCCTCACACATTGTAGAGGACAGTGGCCTCACACATTGTAGAGGACTGTCCTCATTGTAGAGGACAGTGGCCTCAAACATTGTAGAGGACAGTGGCCTCACACATTGTAGAGGACAGTGGCCTCACACATTGTAGAGGACAGTGGCCTCAAACATTGTAGAGGACAGTGGCCTCAAACATTGTAGAGGACAGTGGCCTCACACATTGTAGAGGACAGTTGCCTCAAACATTGTAGAGGACAGTGGCCTCACACATTGTAGAGGACAGTGGCCTCACACATTGTAGAGGACAGTGGCCTCACACATTGTAGAGGACAGTGGCCTCACACATTGTAGAGGACAGTGGCCTCACACATTGTAGAGGACAGTGGCCTCACACATTGTAGAGGACAGTGGCCTCAAACATTGTAGAGGACAGTGGCCTCAAACATTGTAGAGGACAGTGGCCTCAAACATTGTAGAGGACAGTGGCCTCATTGTAGAGGACAGTGGCCTCACACATTGTAGAGGACAGTGGCCTCAAACATTGTAGAGGACAGTGGCCTCAAACATTGTAGAGGACAGTGGCCTCAAACATTGTAGAGGACAGTGGCCTCAAACATTGTAGAGGACAGTGGCCTCACACATTGTAGAGGACAGTGGCCTCAAACATTGTAGAGGACAGTGGCCTCAAACATTGTAGAGGACAGTGGCCTCAAACATTGTAGAGGACAGTGGCCTCAAACATTGTAGAGGACAGTGGCCTCAAACATTGTAGAGGACAGTGGCCTCAAACATTGTAGAGGACAGTGGCCTCAAACATTGTAGAGGACAGTGGCCTCAAACATTGTAGAGGACAGTGGCCTCAAACATTGTAGAGGACAGTGGCCTCAAACATTGTAGAGGACAGTGGCCTCAAACATTGTAGAGGACAGTGGCCTCTAACATTGTAGAGGACAGTGGCCTCAAACATTGTAGAGGACAGTGGCCTCACACATTGTAGAGGACAGTGGCCTCAAACATTGTAGAGGACAGTGGCCTCAAACATTGTAGAGGACAGTGGCCTCAACCATTGTAGAGGACAGTGGCCTCAAACATTGTAGAGGACAGTGGCCTCACACATTGTAGAGGACAGTGGCCTCACACATTGTAGAGGACAGTGCCTCAACATTGTAGAGGACAGTGGCCTCAAACATTGTAGAGGACAGTGGCCTCACACATTGTAGAGGACAGTGGCCTCACACATTGTAGAGGACAGTGGCCTCAAACATTGTAGAGGACAGTGGCCTCATTGTAGAGGACAGTGGCCTCACACATTGTAGAGGACAGTGGCCTCACACATTGTAGAGGACAGTGGCCTCACACATTGTAGAGGACAGTGGCCTCACACATTGTAGAGGACAGGCCTCATTGTAGAGGACAGTGGCCTCAAACATTGTAGAGGACAGTGGCCTCACATTGTAGAGGACAGTGGCCTCACACATTGTAGAGGACAGTGGCCTCAAACATTGTAGAGGACAGTGGCCTCAAACATTGTAGAGGACAGTGGCCTCACACATTGTAGAGGACAGTGGCCTCAAAATTGTAGAGGACAGTGGCCTCACACATTGTAGAGGACAGTGGCCTCAAACATTGTAGAGGACAGTGACAACATTGTAGAGGACAGTGGCCTCACACATTGTAGAGGACAGTGGCCTCACACATTGTAGAGGACAGTGGCCTCAAACATTGTAGAGGACAGTGGCCTCAACATTGTAGAGGACAGTGGCCTCACACATTGTAGAGGACAGTGGCCTCACACATTGTAGAGGACAGTGGCCTCACACATTGTAGAGGACAGTGGCCTCAACATTGTAGAGGACAGTGGCCTCACACATTGTAGAGGACAGTGGCCTCAAAATTGTAGAGGACAGTGGCCTCAAACATTGTAGAGGACAGTGGCCTCATTGTAGAGGACAGTGGCCTCACACATGTAGAGGACAGTGGCCTCAACATTGTAGAGGACAGTGGCCTCAAACATTGTAGAGGACTGGCCTCATTGAGAGGACAGTGGCCTCAAACATTGTAGAGGACAGTGGCCTCACACATTGTAGAGGACAGTGGCCTCACACATTGTAGAGGACAGTGGCCTCAAACATTGTAGAGGACAGTGGCCTCAAACATTGTAGAGGACAGTGGCCTCACACATTGTAGAGGACAGTGGCCTCAAACATTGTAGAGGACAGTGGCCTCACACATTGTAGAGGACAGTGGCCTCACACATTGTAGAGGACAGTGGCCTCACACATTGTAGAGGACAGTGGCCTCACACATTGTAGAGGACAGTGCCTCACACATTGTAGAGGACAGTGGCCTCAACATTGTAGAGGACAGTGGCCTCAACATTGTAGAGGACAGTGGCCCTCAACATTGTAGAGGACAGTGGCCTCAAACATTGTAGAGGACAGTGGCCTCATTGTAGAGGACAGTGGCCTCACACATTTGAGAGGACAGTGGCCTCAAACATTGTAGAGGACAGTGGCCTCAAACATTGTAGAGGACAGTGGCTCAAACATTGTAGAGGACAGTGGCCTCAAACATTGTAGAGGACAGTGGCCTCACACATTGTAGAGGACAGTGGCCTCAAACATTGTAGAGGACAGTGGCCACACATTGTAGAGGACAGTGGCCTCAAACATTGTAGAGGACAGTGGCCTCAAACATTGTAGAGGACAGTGGCCTCAAACATTGTAGAGGACAGTGGCTCAACATTGTAGAGGACAGTGGCCTCACACATTGTAGAGGACAGTGGCCTCAAACATTGTAGAGGACAGTGGCCTCAAACATTGTAGAGGACAGTGGCCTCAACATTGTAGAGGACAGTGGCCTCAAACATTGTAGAGGACAGTGGCCTCAACATTGTAGAGGACAGTGGCCTCAAACATTGTAGAGGACAGTGGCCTCAACATTGTAGAGGACAGTGGCCTCAACACATTGTAGAGGACAGTGGCCTCAAA
>WNGS01121081.1:0-13185 GCA_020271785.1 Procambarus virginalis
GATGAATGTATTAAAAACTCACAGAGAACGGTCGAACCTTGCTAGCAAGCACTGGGGCGGAAGCCAAGTTTATCCACATTTCCAAGATTAACACTGTCTATCAACTACCACTTAATTTAACGGCCTTCCGCAAAAATCTGTGAGAGGAGTGGCCACCACTGGAAATTCTGACAAAAGCGTCGGTAGTACGCACACATACTAAAATCGTTGAATGTCCTTTTTAGACTTGAGCACTGGATAGTCCAGAATAGCACTGATTTTGATCTTGTCAGGTAACACTTTCCCTTGGCCCATTCATAACCAAGGTACGTCACTGTGCCTTGGCCAAAAGTGACACTTTTTAGCATTTAAGGTTAGATTTGCATGTTTCAACACTGTGAAAAAACTGGCGTACCTAGCTATGTGGTCAGCCCAATTAATATCAAAGAGCACAATATCATCTAAATATGCCCGACAATTTGGCGCATTAGCGAGAAAAAGAGTTCATTAGCCTCTGGACGTGGCAGGGTCATTACGCAAGCCAAATGGTAACACTTGATACTCAAACACACCTCGGGTTGTCACAAACGCCGTTAGTTGTTTAGCGTTCAGTGAGGGGATTGATAGTACCCCCTCGAGAGATCGAATTTGAGACATATGGGCGTTCCGATTTCGTCGATAAGTCCTCGAGACGTGGCAACGGATAGGCGTCCACTATGGTCACTTGTTGAGCGCCGATAATCGGTGCATAATGCCAGGAGCCATCTGGTTTGGGGACCAAAAGCCAGGGGCGAGCACCAAGAGCCCTGGCTCGGACTGATGAGGCCGTGCTGGAGTAAGAAGTCGACCTCCTTACGGACGGTGGCCTTCGTTTCCGGACTCATCCGATAAGGTTGAAGGCGAATGGGGGTGTAGTCAGTCAACTCGACATATGGTAAATGGCATCAGTCTGGGTCTGGACCTCCCCCGAACAGACTGGAGAAATCGTCAACCAACGACTGCACCTCGTCACGTTGGGACATCTGCAAATGGGACAGTCCCTCCTCCACTGCATTCACAGAACTAGAATTATTGAGAATGAGACTTAGGTTGGTGTTATGAACAATGGTGGGCTTGTGGGTGCTATGGGGAACTGGTACTATTAAGGGGTAAGGGTAAGTAGACTAGAGGTATCAAGATATGGGAGAACAAAAGGCCCGGCCCCCAAAGTAAAATATCCACAATAATAAATGCTTGCTACTAAACCTGGTTAGTCTAGGAAATGATTATTGTACTCCCACACAGGAATAAGGGATACTCTGTTCAAACTTACTTATTTATTAACCCCTTAACACCCCCCATACACAATCACACCAATAACAATTTAATACTAACTTTACCACACAATCTTACGTTAAAAGCCTTGGTCCACATAGGCAGGATACAAGGTTTTACACTGAAAGCAAGCTAGGGTAAAGCTCTACTATAACACACTAGAGTCAGCCTAGGGTAGGGGACCACGTGGTACACTGGGACCCCTGTTAGCATAACAGGTACAAAAACTTAAATATACTTACTACACCCCAGGTATACTACTCTACACATATAACGATAGGTATGCCAGACATATACAAACTGAGTAATGGAGTACTTAACCAACTAAGTCACAGAAATAAAGAATTAAGAGGAAGGAGGAGAGCGCGTCCGAACAGCACAGCAGCCAGCAGAGAAGACCGTCCCAGTCTCCCGTCTCCCTCTCCGAAAGCTATGCTGCCGGCAGACTGTTCAACTAATCATACCGGTGCCCGATACTAAATTTACTCAGGTTTACTTTACAAATGATTAGACAGTATTAGTAAACATAGTTGATGCCTATTTTATTATTTAATAAACAACCCCAAGCTCAATCTTTAAATACTCTTGAGAAACAAGAATAGTCTTACGACTGGCAGGGAAGATACAAATGCCACTCGCAATGCGTTTTTACTCTATGGTAGCTCAATAAGCTCAATTTTGACCTCTGGTTTCCCTCTAAAGAACCCAGAGTCGTAACACTCCTCCCCCCTTCAGAGAAAAAAAAAATGTGACTACTAGAATAGTAGTCATATTTTTTTGTAAGAGTATACAGAATAAAATGGACATCCATGACATAATAGAAAATCAACCAAACAACAATTTCTGTCAAAAAAAAAATTACAAGGGAATCCTCTGAAAGAAAAAACATACACAAAACAAAAAAAAACAAAAGGAAGTAAATAAATTGGACACGGGATATTTAATGTCACAGGAGAACCTAAAAAAAAATAACTAAAGCATGACATTTGGTATGGCTTCCTGCGGCTCAGATGAATGTTACTCAGGCAAGCGGGACAGAGCGTCGGCTATCACGTTGAGCCGGCCCGGTAGGTGGATAATAGATAGATTAAAGTCCTGTAGGTACAATGCCCACCTGAGGATGCGCTTATTTTTCTGCTTCATCTGATTCATGAAAACTAATGGGTTATGGTCCGTGTACACTTCCACTATATTACCTGTGAGGTACACTTCGAACTTTTTGCAAGTTAGCACAAGCGCCAACGCCTCTTTCTCTATCACCGAATAATTGCGCTGCGCCTTGTCAAATTTCACAGAGTAATAATATACTGGGTGTTCCACTTTATCATCCCCAGTTTGCAACAACACTGCACCAGCACCCGAGTCAGACGCGTCAACTTGAATTTTAAACGGACGGTCGAACCTTGGACTAGCAAGCACTGGGGCGGAAGCTAAGATCAATTTCAAGTTTTTAAATGCCTCTGCACAGTCCGATGACCACTTAAATTTAACGGCCTTCCGCAACAAATCTGTGAGAGGAGTGGCCACACTGGAAAAGTTCTGACAAAAGCGTCGGTAGTACGCACACATACCGATAAATCGTTGAATGTCCTTTTTAGACCTGAGCACTGGATAGTCCAGAATAGCACTAATTTTGTCTTGTCGAGGTAACACTTTTCCTTGGCCCACTTCATAACCGAGGTACGTCACTGTGCCTTGGCCAAAATGACACTTTTTAGCATTTAAGGTTAGATTTGCATGTTTCAACACTGTGAACAACTGGCGTAACCTAGCTATGTGGTCAGCCCAATTAATATCAAAAAGCACAATATCATCTAAATACGCCCGACAATTTGGCACATTAGCGAGCAAAGAGTTCATTAGCCTCTGGAACGTGGCAGGGGCATTACGCAAGCCGAATGGTAACACTTGATACTCAAACACACCCTCGGGGTCACAAACGCCGTTAGTTGTTTAGCACGTTCAGTGAGAGGGATTTGATAGTACCCTCTCGATAGATCGAATTTCGATACGTACGTGGCGTTCCCGATTTCGTCGATACAGTCCTCGAGACGTGGCAACGGATAGGCGTCCACTATGGTCACCTTGTTGAGCTGCCGATAATCGGTGCATAATCGCCAGGAGCCATCTGGTTTGGGGACCAAAAGGCAGGGCGAGCACCAAGAGCCCTGGCTCGGCCTGATGAGGCCGTGCTGGAGCAAGAAGTCGACCTCCTTACGGACGATGGCCTTCTTTTCCGGACTCATCCGATAGGGTTGAAGGCGAATGGGGGTGTAGTCCGTCAACTCGACATCATGGTAAATGGCATCAGTCTGGGTCGGGACCTCCCCGAACAGACTGGAGAATTCGTCAAGCAACGACTGCACCTCGTCACGTTGGGACATCTGCAAATGGGACAGTCCCTCCTCCACAGCATTCACAGAACTAGAATTATTGAGAATGAGATTAGTTGGGTCCCCAGAACAATCATCCCCTCCCTCACTGGAAATGGAAACATTGGTTAGTGCAATGGGCCTGGGGCCCTGGAACTTCTTCAGCCGATTCACGTGTACGAGCATTACCTGTTTACGCTTATCAGAGTGTCTCACTTTGTACGTGAGGTCCCCAGTCTTCTCTGTCACAATGTAGGGGCCCTCGTACTTGTGGGACATAGTGCTCCCCAGTCGAGGCTTTAGTACCAGGACAGGGTCACCGGGCTGAAATACCCGCAACTTAGCCTTGGCATCGTTCCGTTCTTTCATATTCTCTTGGGCCTTCCCAAGATACTTTAGTGCCGCAGCCTTGCAGTCCTTGAGTCTCTGGTGGTGTTGCGCAAAGAAAGCCGAACCTTCGGTTAACGTTACGTTCCCTAACAGATTCTCCTGTAACATTTGCAAGGGTCCACGAACTTTATGGCCAAAGACTAACTCAAAAGGAGAACAACCCAGTGAACTTTGCAACCCCTCCCTAGCAGCAAACAAAACATACGGCAAGTTCTCGTCCCAGAAGGTATGGGAACTCTCGCACGATGTCTTCAACATCTGCTTCAGAGTTAGATGGAACCTTTCAATGACCCCCTGACTCTGTGGATGGTATGGGCTGGAAACCTTATGAGTTATTCCATGGTCCTTACAAAATTGTTCAAAAATATCAGACTTAAAGTTAGTACCATTGTCAGTCTGTACAACCCGAGGCAGTCCAAAAGTGGAAAAAAATTGCAACATACGAGCAACAACAGTCTTTGCTCGGATGTTCCTTACAGCAAAAGCCTCTGGGTAACGAGTCGTGATACACATCATCGTAATTAGATAAATATTACCAGACTTAGTTCTAGGTAATGGACCAACACAGTCCATTACCACATGAGAAAATGGTTCCTCCGGCACGACAATAGGCTTAAGAGGAGCTTTAGGTGGAGTCTGGTTTCCCAACAATTTGCATTACAAAATTTTGCCACATCGCTTTTCAGCTTGGGCCAGAAAAAGTACTTGCAGATTTTGTGATAGGTAATATTAATGCCTTGATGTCCCCCCATAGGATCATCATGGGCAGCTGACAAAACTCTTTCTCTATAGCAGGTCGGCAACATAACCTGGTGGACTACCTCCCACTCATTTGACAAGGGAGCACTCTGAGGTCTCCATTTTCTCATCAAAATCCGATCATTGTAGTAGTACCCAGTTGCTGCGTCTACAATTTCCTCCCTAGAGACGGCTGTCTCGTGACAATCTGCAAGACTGGGGTCAGCTTTTTGTAACTCACTCAAGGAGGCATCCAGGCCTTGGTCAGATGCCATTGGCCGAGGCTCAACAGTGTTCTCCACCTCCCCACTACTCTCGGTAGGCGGCAGTGGCAGGCTCTCCACAATGTCCTCGGCCCTGTCATCGAGTCGGGCCATGAATGTGTCCGCAAGGTCCACTGGGCTTTCACCACTCGGAAGGTCCCTCGTGTCCTTGGGATTTACCACCTTGGCAAGCACAGGGCTGCCCTTACATTTAAGTCCCATAGACCTAGTCACCACGCACGCAGGGTACACAACATTATCCTCTGCGGTGGGTGAATCCAGGCAAACCTTTGGGTAGGCAACATAACAGGCAGTCTGGAGTCCCCTACCTTATCCCCGGCTAAATCATTACCCAATATTACATCAACATTAGGGAAAGGTAGGTACGAAGTGACTCCGACTGTACAAATACCCTTGTGGAAATCAGATTCCAGGGTAACCTTACGGAGGGGTACTGCTCGAGTATCACTAGTGACACCCTCGACCAGTACCACCTCTCCAGTGTCGAGAGTATTGGCACCTTGCAAAGCACTCTCTAAAATTAAAGTCTGGATGGCACCGGTGTCTCGGAAGATCACCACGTCCCTCCAGGAAGAACCCTCAGACAAAAGTAGTCTCCCTTTCGATAAGAATGGGGTAAGCAGGTCCAACCACTGTGGGTTGGAAGTCTTACTCCCTAACCCTTCAGAAGGCCTCAAGCCCTGTGTCACAACGAGAGCATTGGGTCTTTTTTCCGGGTACAGTTGCCAACAACGGCTAATATGGTGGGTTGAACTTTTACAATGACCACAAAAACGTCGGGGAGAAGAGACATTACTAACCGAATTACCCTTCGGTTCACTCTTGAGTGTCGTGGGGCTAAACAATTTAACAGGGTTAGTTATGTCTGAAACAGAAGGTGCATTAGGTAAAGGTTTAGAATGAGCTGGTCTGGACTGGCTGTGGGTATAAGTTTTGCTACTCTGTGGGGTAAAATTATTTTTATTGGGCCTTTTGCCCGCCAACTGGTAGTTTTCTGCCATCTTGGCCAAATCCCCTATTTTAGAATTTAACTCTACCCTTCCTCTTAAATACTGAGCTACCATGTCTGGCATACTATCTATAAACTGTTCCTTTAAAACTAAGTCTTTCAATGCCTCGAATGTTTCGGCTTTAGCCGAGCGAATCCATTTATCAAACAGCCTACTTTGATCAGTCGCGAATTCCGTGAACGGTTGGTTGTGTGTAGGCCTAAGGTTGCGATAAGCTTGGCGGTGAGCTTCAGGAGTAATTTCATATGCCCTCAAAATTCGTTCCCTGACTTTATCATAATCAAAACACTCGTCGTCAGGCATATTAATAAAAATATCTTGGGCTTTACCCCTGAGTCTTCCCTGTAGGATTTTCACCCACTCTTCCTTTGGCCAGGTCATGGACAGGGCCAATCTCTGAAAATGGTTGAAAAACCTTTCAGGATCCGACTCTGAAAATTCAGGCAAGTTATGCTTCTTCTCATAATGCCTGGGGTTTGAATCCCCGGTAGGTGGAGGTCTAGGGGCAGTCGCTCTAATTCTAGCCTCCTCGGTTTTGAGTCTTTGCTCCTCTAATTTTATTCTTGCTAACTCTAGAGCTAACTCTCTCTCTGTATGAGCTGCACTTTCTGTTTGGCTAGGCTGGCATAAAGGAGTATCCTCTGCCAATAGTCCTTCATCGATACAATGTTGTAGTATTTCATTCAACAAGATCCACTTTTTATTTGCGGCATTTAATTCTAGACCAAATTCCTTGCCTAACAATACTAAATTAGACTTGGTAAGTTTCTTTATTTCCCCCAATGAAGGCTCCTCTGCCAGTCTCTGCATGTCAGAAGACATCACTAAAAATTTTAGCTCCTAGCCACAGAAAAATTTAAAATTAAAATTGGAAAAAAAACAAAAATTTGCACGGCCCCTAACACAAGGCCACACTAACCTTAATCGTGAAGAGATCCAGTTGGGTGTCCAGTCAGTGCAATGAATGTCCTACGCCAGGTGAGCTGGACCCTAGGCTAGCACACAACCGTTCTGCGGAAACAAGAATTTTTTAGTTTTGGCATTCAAAGATCTAATTTTTTACAATAATAGTTCTTCCCGGACTGGCCAACCACTTGTTATAAAAAATGTGGGTTGCTATGGGGAACTGGTACTATTAAGGGGTAAGGGTAAGTAGACTAGAGGTATCAAGATATGGGAGAACAAAAGGCCCGGCCCCCAAAGTAAAATATCCACAATAATAAATGCTTGCTACTAAACCTGGTTAGTCTAGGAAATGATTATTGTACTCCCACACAGGAATAAGGGATACTCTGTTCAAACTTACTTATTTATTAACCCCTTAACACCCCCCATACACAATCACACCAATAACAATTTAATACTAACTTTACCACACAATCTTACGTTAAAAGCCTTGGTCCACATAGACAGGATACAAGGTTTTACACTGAAAGCAAGCTAGGGTAAAGCTCTACTATAACACACTAGAGTCAGCCTAGGGTAGGGGACCACGTGGTACACTGGGACCCCTGTTAGCATAACAGGTACGATAACTTAAATATACTTACTACACCCCAGGTATACTACTCTACACATATAACGATAGGTATGCCAGACATATACAAACTGAGTAATGGAGTACTTAACCAACTAAGTCACAGAAATAAAGAATTAAGAGGAAGGAGGAGAGCGCGTCCGAACAGCACAGCAGCCAGCAGAGAAGACCGTCCCAGTCTCCCGTCTCCCTCTCCGAAAGCTATGCTGCCGGCAGACTGTTCAACTAATCATACCGGTGCCCGATACTAAATTTACTCAGGTTTACTTTACAAATGATTAGACAGTATTAGTAAACATAGTTGGTGCCTCTTTTATTATTTAATAATCAACCCCCAGCTCAATCCTTAAATACTCTTCGAGAGACAAGACTAATCTTACGCCTGGCAGGGAAGATACACCAAATGCCACTCGCAATGCGTTTTTACTCTATGGTAGCTCAATAAGCTCACATTTTGACCTCTGGTTTCCCTCTAAAGAACCCAGAGTCGTAACACAGGGCGAGCACCAAGAGCCCTGGCTCGGCCTGATGAGGCCGTGCTGGAGCAAGAAGTCGACCTCCTTACGGACGATGGCCTTCTTTTCCGGACTCATCCGATAGGGTTGAAGGCGAATGGGGGTGTAGTCCGTCAACTCGACATCATGGTAAATGGCATCAGCCTGGGTCGGGACCTCCCTGAACAGACTGGAGAATTCGTCAAGCAACGACTGCACCTCGTCACGTTGGGACATCTGCAAATGGGACAGTCCCTCCTCCACAGCATTCACAGAACAAGAATTAGTGAGAATGAGATTAGTTGGGTCCCCAGAACAATCATCCCCTCCCTCACTGGAAATGGAAACATTGGTTAGTGCAATGGGCCTGGGGCCCTGGAACTTCTTCAGCCGATTCACGTGTACGAGTATTACCTGTTTACGCTTATCAGAGTGTCTCACTCTGTACGTGAGGTCCCCAGTCTTCTCTGTCACAATGTAGGGGCCCTCGTACTTGTGGGACATAGTGCTCCCCAGTCGAGGCTTTAGTACCAGGACAGGGTCACCGGGCTGAAATACCCGCAACTTAGCCTTGGCATCGTTCTGTTCTTTCATATTCTCTTGGGCCTTCCCAAGATACTTTAGTGCTGCAGCCTTGCAGTCCTTGAGTCTCTGGTGGTGTTGCGCAAAGAAAGCCGAACCTTCGGTTAACGTTACGTTCCCTAACAGATTCTCCTGTAACATTTGCAAGGGTCCACGAACTTTATGGCCAAAGACTAACTCAAAAGGAGAACAACCCAGTGAACTTTGCAACCCCTCCCTAGCAGCAAACAAAACATACGGCAAGTTCTCGTCCCAGAAGGTATGGGAACTCTCGCACGATGTCTTCAACATCTGCTTCAGAGTTAGATGGAACCTTTCAATGACCCCCTGACTCTGTGGATGGTATGGGCTGGAAACCTTATGAGTTATTCCATGGTCCTTACAAAATTGTTCAAAAATATCAGACTTAAAGTTAGTACCATTGTCAGTCTGCACAACCCGAGGCAGTCCAAAAGTGGAAAAAAATTGCAACATACGAGCAACAACAGTCTTTGCTCGGATGTTCCTTACAGCAAAAGCCTCTGGGTAACGAGTCGTGATACACATCATCGTAATTAGGTAAATATTACCAGACTTAGTTCTAGGTAATGGACCAACACAGTCCATTACCACATGAGAAAATGGTTCCTCCGCACGACAATAGGCTTAAGAGGAGCTTTAGGTGGAGTCTGGTTTGGTTTCCCAACAAGTTGACAAGCAATACATGCATTACAAAATTTTGCCACATCGCTTTTCAGCTTGGGCCAGAAAAAATACTTGCAGATTTTGTGATAGGTAATATTAATGCCTTGATGTCCCCCCATAGGATCATCATGGGCAGCTGACAAAACTCTCTCCCTATAGCAGGTCGGCAACATAACCTGGTGGACTACCTCCCACTCATTTGACAAGGGAGCACTCTGAGGTCTCCATTTTCTCATCAAAATCCGATCATTGTAGTAGTACCCAGTTGCTGCGTCTACAATTTCCTCCCTAGAGACGGCTGTCTCGTGACAATCTGCAAGACTGGGGTCAGCTTTCTGTAACTCACTCAAGGAAGCGTCCAGGCCTTGGTCAGATGTCATTGGCCGAGGCTCAACAGTGTTCTCCTCCACCTCCCCACTACTCTCGGTAGGCGGTGGTGGCAGGCTCTCCACAATGTCCTCGGCCCCGTCATCGAGTCGGGCCATGAATGTGTCCGCAAGGTCCACTGGGCTTTCACCACTCGGAAGGTCCCTCGTGTCCTTGGGATTTACCACCTTGGCAAGCACAGGGCTGCCCTTACATTTAAGTCCCATAGACCTAGTCACCACGCACGCAGGGTACACAACATTATCCTCTGCGGTGGGTGAATCCAGGCAAACCTTTGGGGTAGGCAACATAACAGGCAGTCTGGAGTCCCCTACCTTATCCCCGGCTAAATCATTACCCAATATTACATCAACATTAGGGAAAGGTAGGTACGAAGTGACTCCGACTGTACAAATACCCTTGTGGAAATCAGATTCCAGGGTAACCTTACGGAGGGGTACTGCTCGAGTATCACTAGTGACACCCTCGACCAGTACCACCTCTCCAGTGTCGAGAGTATTGGCACCTTGCAAAGCACTCTCTAAAATTAAAGTCTGGATGGCACCGGTGTCTCGGAAGATCACCACGTCCCTCCAGGAAGAACCCTCAGACAAAAGTAGTCTCCCTTTCGATAAGAATGGGGTAAGCAGGTCCAACCACTGTGGGTTGGAAGTCTTACTCCCTAACCCTTCAGAAAGTCTCAAGCCCTGTGTCACAACGAGAGCATTGGGTCTTTTTTTCGGGTACAGTTGCCAACAACGGCTAATATTGTGGGTTGAACTTTTACAATGACCACAGAAACGTCGGGGAGAAGAGACATTACTAACCAAATTACCCTTCGGTTCACTCTTTAGTGTCGTGGGGCTAGACAATTTAACAGGGTTAGTTATGTCTGAAACAGAAGGTGCATTAGGTAAAGGTTTAGAATGAGCTGGTCTGGACTGGCTGTGGGTATAAGTTTTGCTACTCTGTGGGGTAAAATTATTTTTATTGGGCCTTTTGCCCGCCAACTGGTAGTTTTCTGCCATCTTGGCCAAATCCCCTATTTTAGAATTTAACTCTACCCTTCCTCTTAAGTACTGAGCTACCATGTCTGGCATACTATCTATAAATTGTTCCTTTAAAACTAGGTCTTTCAATGCCTCGAATGTTTCGGCTTTAGCCGAGCGAATCCATTTATCAAACAGCCTACTTTGATCAGTCGCGAATTCCGTGAACGGTTGGTTGTGTGTAGGCCTAAGGTTGCGATAAGCTTGGCGGTGAGCTTCAGGAGTAATTTCATACGCCCTCAAAATTCGTTCCCTGACTTTATCATATTCAAAACACTCGTCGTCAGGCATATTAATAAAAATATCTTGGGCTTTACCCTGAGTCTTCCCTGTAGGATTTTCACCCACTCTTCCTTTGGCCAGGTCATGGACAGGGCCAATCTCTGAAAATGGTTGAAAAACCTTTCAGGATCCGACTCTGAAAATTCAGGCAAGTTATGCTTCTTCTCATAATGCCTGGGGTTTGAATCCCCGGCAGGTGGAGGTCTAGGGGCAGTCGCTCTAATTCTAGCCTCCTCGGTTTTGAGTCTTTGCTCCTCTAATTTTATTTTTGCTAACTCTAGAGCTAACTCTCTCTCTGTATGAGCTGCACTTTCTGCTTGGCTAGGCTGGCATAAAGGAGTATCATCTGCCAATAGTCCTTCATCGATACAATGTTGTACTATTTCATTCAACAAGATCCACTTTTTATTTGCGGCATTTAATTCTAGACCAAATTCCTTGCCTAACAATACTAAATTAGACTTGGTAAGTTTCTTTATTTCCACCAATGAAGGCTCCTCTGCCAGTCTCTGCATTTCGGATGACATCACTAAAAATTTTAGCTCCTAGCCACAGAAAAAATTAAAATTAAAATTGGAAAAAAACAAAAATTTGCACGGCCCCTAACACAAGGCCACACTAACCTTAATCGTGAAGAGATCCAGCTGGGTGTCCAGTCAGTGCAATGAATGTCCTACGCCAGATGAGCTGGACCCTAGGCTAGCACACAACCGTTCTGCGGAAACAAGAATTTTTTAGTTTTGGCATTCAAAGATCTAATTTTTTTACAATAATACAGTTCTTCCCGGACTGGCCAACCACTTGTTATAAAAATGGTGGGGTTGCTATGGGGAACTGGTACTATTAAGGGGTAAGGGTAAGTAGAATACAGAGGTATCAAAATATGGGAGAACTAAAAGGCCCGGCCCCCAAAATAAATATCCACAGTAATAAATGCTTGCTACTAAACCCGGTTAGTCTAGGATAGATTATTGTACTCCCACACAGGAAAAAGGGATACTCTGTTCAAACTTACTTATTTATTAACCCCTTAACACCCCCCATACACAATCACACCAATAACAATTTAATACTAACTTTACCACACAATCTTACGTTAAAAGCCTTGGTCCACATAGGCAGGATACAAGGTTTTACACTGAAACAAGCTAGGGTAAAGCTCTACTATAAAACACTTGAAGTGTAGTCAGCTTAGGGTAGGGGACCACGTGTTTACACTGGGACCCCCGTTAGCATAACAGGTAAGATAAACACTTAAAAACACTTACTACACCCCAGGTATACTACTCTACACATAGAACGATAGGTATGCCAGACATACAAAAATGAGTTATGGAGTACTTAACCAACTAAGTCACAGAAATAAAGAATTAAGAGAAAGGGGAGAGCACGTCCAAGCACCACTCGCCAGCAGAGAAGGCCGCCTCAGTCTCCAGCAGCCTGCAGCATGCGTGTGGTGCCGGGAAGAGCCCAATTGATCATACAGCTATACACATTAAAACATCTTCCCCTTATGCCTCATATTGCTACTTTCCTCATTCTACGGGTAGTTAAACTTATAACAATGTTACTTAATCCACAACAAGTTTAAGAGTCTAAATGCTTTGTGAGCAACAAGAATAGTCTTACTTCTGGCAGGGAAGATACGACAAATGCAACTCGCGATGCGTGTTTACTCTATGGTATTTTAATAAGCTCAAATTTGACCTCTGGTTTCCCTCTAAAGAACCCCAGAGTCGTAACAACCCAGAATGTGAATGACCTCCCCAACCTGTTAAAGACTGTACCTCTCTCAACCATTTAAGATCAAACTAAACACTACCTAATAAATTCCCTGTAACTTACCTTACCCCTCTATTGTCAACCCATGTCTGTTATTTTTTTAATCAACGCTGTTTGTCAACCTTTTGTATTTGTGCTGCTTTTTCAGTCATGTTCCCCCTTTTTTTTATCTTCATTTGTATTTGTTCTCAACACATTTTATTCTTATTGCTCAATTAATATTAAGTCTTAGATATTAATGTTCTTCTGCCCGAAACGTCATTGCGATATAGTGGCTCTTAGGCATGGTGGTGATGTACTGAGCACTCTACCTTATAATGTC